>CCAG010019381.1:0-45260 GCA_001077435.1 Glossina morsitans morsitans | reverse complement strand
TATTTGCAAGACTTTTATTAAATTGAATGACAACGCTAAGGGGAAAACTGGAGAATATGCTTTGAAACAAATAAAAATGAGTTATTAGCGATGGAAACTTTCTCGTTGGAAGCGCTCAAAACTAGTGGTTTAATATATACGACCATGTTCAAACAATCAGGAATGAGGAGATTTGTGGGGTAACCACGTATGAAAAATAAAGTTTTCACTACTGTATTCAGATTGTTGGCAAAAACGACAAACGCAAAAGCCAACTTTCAGCTACGTGATTACCCCCGGCATTGTGAAGGATCGGTTCGAGAATAAAACTTGTCATTTAAATTTATGCCATTGGCATATGGTTATATTTATAATTGTTATAAGCGGATTCCCATACAGCTATCATTTAATATTAGTTATATTTACGTGCCCGCAAACCATCCGCATCATACTCCAGCTTATTACTTCGATTTTAAATCGAAATACGCATATCTTTTGCAATTCTATATACTTGGCTATTATAATAGTTTTAGAAATATCTATCTAATCTGATTCTCCCCTGGTAGGAAGCAAAAAGATGATATATCTTTAAAAAAGGGAATGCCCAAAAAGAGGGAAAGGGTTTTAGAACAGCCTTTACATACCCAAGACCAAAAACCAGAGTTTCCCTTCCATTTTCGCGCTATAAACTTCTGATTTGTTTAGTTTCTGATAGGTCAATGTGGTCTCCGTGTGTTGCGTTGGCCATCTAACAAATTTGAAATACCTCCAGACTGTTAAAAATCAAAGGCATTTTCATTCCTACGCGCAGTCATGTCCTAAAACATAGAATATCTTTAAACCTAAGTGTTAACAAAGATAGTAACGCTTTAGAAACCCAGAATATAAAATTTGGTTTAATCATAGATTACTTGTACGATTTGCAAGCAATGATAATTTTCTTAAGGTTACTCGGAGCCTTGGTAAAAGTTTGGTAAGGACAAGTAGAGTGAGGAGAGAGATTTTTTTTTTTTTTTTACCATTCATGTAGTTGCGCCTTTATATTTGTTACTTTCTACATATCGCCTCCCTGCGTGGCAGGTGCTCTCTGTACATTCGGTTATTAAATTGCTGTTATTTTCTCTTAATTTAAATTTTATTTCGATGTTGTTAGATATGTCAGTGTTCAAGAAATAAGATCTTTTGGCATTGAACTACTGCGAAATATTATAAAAATTTCATTAAATCTACTTTACGGTTGCTAAAAATATAACTAATGTACTGCTTACGAATTCTAATGCGTTTCGTAAGCACAATTTTACTTTAGTCGTAAGTACCGTATTTTATATATATAAACTTTATGTATTGTCTATAGTAAGCCTCTGCATATTGACAGTGAAAAGAGCATTAAAACAGATAAATAAGATCTAAATTAAGGCTAATCGAACATCGAAGTTTTGTGCCATTGAAAAAACATACAAACGCTTTCGTATCGGTCTCAACTGAATTGCTGAGACTTTTGCAATGCTATTTGTTCTACAAATCGTATAATCCACGACCAGTGGGGCAATCATCATGATAAACGTTGCACAGTATTTAGCCGCCATGACGATGCAAAAAGCACGATTTTTACATTTTTGGCTACAATTGTTTTGACATTTTCTTGTCATGTTTTATTGAATATATGTATGATTCCTTAAATTTATCTCCAGAAAGAAAATCTTAAGTACACATGTGTGAAATTATAACTGTTATATTAACTCTTATAATTACCTCAAATTAGAAGATATGTCCTTTGGTAAATAGTAGCCAAGCTGTTATTTTCTGAAAATATCCTAAATTGTGGAAAAAATTATATAAAAAGCATTTATTTGATTTTGATAACACATGTTGCTTTGATTTTGGCATTACTTTATTGCACTGTATTCAAACTTATATTGATCTTAATGTAAATAATTAAAATGCGTACAATTTCAGAAATGCAGCGTACATACACACATACATAGGAAATGACCAAATCATATCTCACAAATATTCCCACACTAAAGGGTATATCATTTTATGCAAAACTATGCACCTCGCACGGTCTGAAATGATCAGTTTATTTTTGACACACGTATGCATAAGTGCACGTACACCACGCCTCTCTTTTTTTGAAATGAATTTATTTAAATTTATTTTTAATTTAATTAAAACTATTTGTATATACCTCAATTAAATGTATTATATATAAATGCATGAGAAAAACCAATACATATAAGAGAAAGGGGAATTGGAGAGATAAATGAATGGCGAATTATAGACTTTTATTCTATTTCTGTGAATCCATTGTGATATGCCGTTTTTGTCGGATATAAGCAGAGTTTTCATATTGAGACGCAGTTGATTCACTTTCGTATCTTACAATGCGAACGCCCGAATACTGCATTTGCTGTTCTATTTAAATATTCTATTTAAATATTTGTGTGGAACAATTGAACATGGTATATGCTTTACCAAAATTGGTAAGTTGCTGCTCGATTGTTTCACGGATGCAGAAGTTGCTGGTGATTTGCAAAATACGCACTCGTCGTGATGTGAGCTTATTGGCCAATGCTTCAATATCTTTGTCATTAGAAGATATATATATATATATGTATATTTGTATAAGTTGATTTAACCTTATCAACTTGTCCGTGCCTTTGTCTGCTTATTATTCTCATTATGAAGTCGCCGCAAATATTCTTAGGTCGATGAGATCGGAAGAGCGTCGTGTAGGGAATGGCGTCAGTTATTACACAAACATGTCAGCACCAGCTAAATAAACACGAACAACTTGTTTGCTTAATATACCGATATAAACTTACCACGAATCTTTCATCAGGGCCATTTATAAATTCCGGGTGAAGTTTTTTTTTGTGCGCTATCTTCTGTGACTGACTGAAATAAAAAACAGCTTCTTGAGACGGTGGACTCCGAAAAAATCGCTATAAAATAAATCCAAATTTGGCATGTATTTTCTTTAAAGGTTCCCCTAACATCTCTATTTATGTTTGTTTTGCAGCACAACGTTAACAATTGCTTGGATATTGTGTTAAACGGGTTCATATTTTTGTATTAAGGTAAGACTTTTTTGTTACAAAATTTTAGCTATATTGTACTGTGTTTTCAAGTCACATCTTCAAACACATTTGAAAGTGTATTCATTAGAAAATGTTCTCGTAGTTTGATATCAAATGCAAATTTAAGTGAACTCTTTTTAAAATATTTTCCATATTTGTTTTTGTCTTTTTTCAGATTTTGTATATATTAAGCATAAAAAATATTCATTACCATCTCTCATACAAATCTCAAAAATTGAGTCGATTATTTGAAATCATTTAGCTTTTAGTAATAAATAGTTTACAAACGCATTATTTACAGACTATACAGGCTTGAATTTTTCGACTAAAAAACCTTAAGAGAATATTTTCAAAAATTTCTTCAATTTTTGTTTGCAATGACTGGTAGCGATGGAAACTATTCATCTATTAACCGTTAACGTTGCTTCTTTTAATAGGATATCAAGCCTTTATAGTTCATGCGTTAATCTTTAAGAATTTTTAATCTTTAAGCACATGACGTAGTTTCTATATTGGTTAAAAGTTGCCATGAACTTTAAATAAGTAGCGCAGAGCCATTTCAATATACCGGGTATTATGTTTCTTTTATTGCGATGCATCACATCAGCTCTTCGCTTTGCTTGTTTTGTTGTTTTAAAAATATTTAAATTTGAATCGTACTAATCGAAGATAATATAAAACTCTGTTCAAAAGAAAACGATGCGCGTAGTCGAAGCATTAAGGAAAAATTTGCTTGGGTTTGGTTCTTCTTTAGAAAGAAGCTCATCTTTCTTTAAATGTGTGTAAATTCTGAGCGCTTTTTGTTTCATAATATTTGTGCTCAAAGGGATTTGTTTATCTAAATAATCTTTTAATCATATTATAAGAGCAGCCATTCTTACGACATTTATATCCCGTTTGCGAGATACACTTTTCGCACCTTGCGAACAATCAAAGGCAACATTTTCTCTAATTTCGTTTAGTAAATAGTAGGTAGCTTCGCTTGAATTTAGTGATTTGGCAACCGATATTGGCTTTTCTCCGTAATTGATACGCTCTAAAATTCCAATTTTTTCTTCGAGTGAAATAAATTGTTAATTCTTTAAATTTTTAATTCTTTACCTTGTCAGACATTATCTAAATTTAAGGTCTAAAATTAGATTTACGATAAACGTTGCAGATTAATTTTTTACATACCACAAATTGAAATTATTGTGCACGTATGCACACTTTACTTTGCAAAATGTTAAAAACAAACCAAGCAAGCACTTTATCAATTTCAGTTGCAAGGAACAAGGAACACGCATACTGTCACTTCTCGAAATGAAATAAGAGGTTTTTCAGTAGCAATCAAGTCGGGGCTTTCCCTTATTGAACGCAATTCAAAGAAAAATTCAAATTTCCAAAAACGTTAAAACGTGTTACAATTGTTACCAATTTTTTCTTTCTTCGTTTTTTTTTGCTATGCAGGATCGAGATAGAGATCTTCCTAGGTATTTCCCGGTGGGTCACATCAGTAGAATGTACGATTCGCTATGCATGTCGCCTACTTACTGAAAGTACCCCTACATATGCACACTTCTTACGCCATGTATTACTTTCGCAGGGGCTGGTCGCAGTTAGTGGTCTTCGTTTGGTGAGACCTTAGCGTATTTCCTTATTAACTTCTCTCCTCTCCATCTGCTGTTTTTCGTGGCGTTGCAGTTCTCGGAGCAGCTTTGTTACGAAAGCACTTGTTGCGCTCTAAACCTCCGTTCCAATCATGTTGCTTACTATGTGGCCCGCTTGTTTTGCGGCCGGCTTTGCTCGTATCTGGTACGGGAAATATTGCCTTTCCTGCACCCTGTTCTACTGCAATATATGCTGAATGAGTGTGTTGTGCCCGTAATCTCGAAATAATCGCGTCTTTTCTCTTCAGCTAACAATTCCCTAATTCCACACTTCATTTTATTTCAACCTCTTACTATCGTGTTAATATAGCAACGTATCGTGAACGCAAATACAATGAGAATATAGAAATTAATAATCCAATGTATAACAGGGTGAATATATAAACCAGAATGTATCTTTACATAGTATACAAAGAATATATATACGAATTCTGCTTTTGTAAACAATTGTATATTGAATTCGTTAGCTTGTGTAGCATCAAGGCGCCAAGGGTGTAGTTGTGATATCAATTGATCGCAGCTGTCATCAGCAAATAAAATATGCGATAGGATATTAGTGAAATACTCAACCCTTTGCTAAATACCATGGAAAAAATTAAAAGTATTGGTCAAATGCTCCCTTCCTTGCTGTATACCATGTAAAATTGTTTCTAATAGTCGCCATATTACTTTTATTTTAATTAATTGAACAACTAGTACGAACCTTAGTATAAAAAAAAAAAATAAGTTTTTAATAACGTAGATTGCATATATTATTATTAATTGTTTGATGAATCCAAGTCGAGACATAAAAGAGCTATTGTACTCGCCCGTGCCACTAGACTTCCAGTTAGTGTTCTTGTGAACTCCGCCATATTCTTTAGTTCGGAGCACCATACCGTGTCCAGCGTCATAAAGTGCTCGTCAAACATATTATGTCTTATTCTGCAGATGACGTCATGTCCACATAAAATATGAGGGAACGTCTCACTCGTCCCTTGGCAAAATCTGGGTGAAACGGTGTCGGACATACCCATGTTTTTCAGATGGTACCTGAGGGAATTATGACCCGTATAAAAGCCTGTCACCAAACGTTGATCTTTTTAGTTCCAGTAGTTTATGCGCTATACCGGAGGATTTTATGAATCTTTTTGCCTGCCGTTGTCCTGCACATTGCTTCCAATGGCAACGCGATTTTTTCTGTGCCCATTGCGATACCAGCCTATTAATATGGCTTCTTGGTACGTCACAGCAAAGTTCAGGACTTCTCATACTCCCTCGGGCCCCTCTGTTAGCCACACAGCCCTTTTGTTGCCTTCAACACCCGAATGGGCATCGTTCAGTGTTTGAAGGCACTCCAATACAAGCTTAAATGTTATCATTCGCCCTCTTAAGGACTTTAAGGCGGTTTGACTGTCGGAGTAAATGTAGATCAGGTCTCTCCTGCACTGCCTTCTTAAGCATTCAAAGACCTATGCGGCGTTTGCATAGACTTCTGTTTAAAATAAGGGAGGACTGTATCTCATTGGTATGGCCTTCTGAAAACTCAGGCCACAAATGCCAGCCACAGTTTTCTCATTTTCCAATTTTCGGGTGCTTTTTGGTGGTGTAAGACCAGTAGATCGCTTTTGGGTTTACAATCCATGTTTTAATGTATAGGCGTTGACAGGCAAAGAATGTTCTGGTCGCATTATCGGTTAACCGTCTTACATGAAAATTCCAAGTTAAACTTTTGTCAAAATAGACACGCAGATATTTCACCTCTTTTTAATAGTCAAGGACATTTTGCATTCGTTCAATAAGTGTTTGTTTACGCCAGCCCACCATAGAAATTGTCCAAATCATCTGCGTAACCCAGTATTTCGAATTCCATGTCATTTAGTTTCGCTAGGTGTTCATCTATGACAACGATCCAAATAAGAGGAGAAAGCGCGTCCCCTTAGTGGCAGTCCTTTTGACCCTGATAGTTAAAGACGCTTTTGCTAGCTCCAAAGTAGCGCCCCTGGAATTCAGCAAACTGATTATGCAGGTGACTATCAGGTTTGCAATATTTGGATTTTCCAGGGCTCTTTCCATAGCTGCGTGGGGCGTACTGTCGAACGCCTCCTGTAAATCATTGAGGGCTAGCGAGAGCTAGTTGCTTGGCTTTTATTACCCTCTCGATGATATCGGTCCACTCATGGATGGCCGTCGCGGTGGATTTGCCGCTTTGATGGCCAAACTGGTGCTCGTGTAGGCTCCTCACTGCCAGCTAGGCTCCTCTGGTGAAGATATCTAAAGTTTTCTTCATGGTTTTGAGCAGGAAGGAACTCAGGCAAACGGGTCTATATGATTTCAGGAGGTGCTCATTCTTGGCCCCTGCTTTTGATATAAAAACTACTTCGGCCTTGTTCCGGGGCACATAGTCCGTGAGAGAATTAACAAAGTCCAATAAGTCGTGCGACGAGACTATTTTGAAGTTGACACGGCCCTTTGCCACCGTTTTGTGCCAAAGATTTTGGTAGCGAGACTACGATCCCTAGAACTCGGCGTGTGTGTTTTTCTTTGGCACGCCTGGTCCCCTACTCTCGCATCCCACAGGCATCCAGGAAAGTGGATCTTCGTCAGGAGGTTACCAGTTATCTCGGGACGTTCTGTGCAATCTTCGCTTGGTTTCTTTAGAGTGCATACTCCGTTGCTGTGGTCTTTAGCTAGTGTTTTTTGAACCGCGCTGCTTCTGGAAGACTATGAATGTCTTCACAGCGCTGGCTCCCTGTAGCCCGCTTCGACCTCCTCAGTGCAGCGTTATATGTGGTAAAGGCGTCCTTATACTTAGCCCAATTACTGGAATTGTTAGCCCTGTTAAAAAATATCCTGGCCTGGAATCTGAGCTTCTGAAGCTTCTGATTCCGCTTAGGCACGTCCCTCGTAGACATTTTAGTCTAGTGAAATCGATAAAAAAATTTTATAAATATATATTTTGGGTAAAAATGATTATGGTAAGCTTACCAGCGTGTTTCCAATGAAAAGATACGCAGTTTTCACATATTTTAGTGGATTCAGTATTCTTCGATTTAATTTTTTATAAGTAAAACTCTAAAAAAAAGTCTCGATGGACCACAATAATCTTGTTGTGAGAATTATGAAAGCTTTAAATCCATCCGAAAGTCCACTTAAAATGAAACATGCACGAAGTATTATCATCGCTACTCCATACTCTCCACAAACATATATGCATATATTTGTACGAATGTACACAACACTTAGAATGAGATTGACACACCTTCTGTTGTACCGGTCGATTAAGAACGATTTTCGAAATCGATTTAAGCCTTTCAATCCGTCTGATATCTCTCGATGTATTTTTCCCTTCAAATTATAAGTTTACAATTTTTTTTTTTGATTTTTTTAGGCTAGGGACAAACGCTACAAAAGCAGGTTTGGTTCGGAACATTTTCGTAACCAACTTCCCATATAAGGTTCAACGCACTCTTTTAACTGTTCTTCCCAATGGAGCGCGAAAAAGAGGCTGAGGGTGCAGGTAAGAGGCGGAAGGGTATTAAGGGTTGCGGTGAGGAGTTAGGCGATTCGTCGACCTCTTCGGTGGCAACGATTACTACATCGAGAAAGCCTATGAAGAAGTCTACGCAGACTGCTAAAGACTCTCTTAAGGGTAGCTATATAAACAAGTTCAAGGAAGTGTCTGGACGGTTCTATGAGCAAATTTTTAAACTGAATGAGGTGTCTGTTACAATGCTTTTGTTATTATTTGGCGTTGCTGAGCTTTGCTTGATTTCGTTGCAGGCATGAGGCAAATATTTCTTTGAAAACCATTTTTTACAAAATTTTAGAATTCAGGGCTGTAAAGGATTTTGCAGTGCACAGGATAACTGCTTTTAGATGAGTTTATAGATATTGCCAAATTCTAGGTAAACGGCTATGAACTATTGTTTAGTGCGTTGTTGACCGTTCTCCTCGATTGTCATGGAAAGAAAGTTCTCGATGAATCGCTAAATACTTCGTAGGACCACCTAACATTTCGAAAGATCGTGAGACATTTCCCGAGATCGCCAGTGTGTAGCATAAGCTATAGATATTTTATTGTAATTGAAAAAAAAGGGGTTTTTATTTTAAAAATTTTTAGACAACAAACTTCTTGTTTTTTTGAAATTTTCTTTTAAAGAATTGAAAAATTAAAATTTGACAAAAAATGAAGTTCTCAGACACAAAAGCATGCTTACCTCTAAACATTCTTTATCAAAAAACAAATTGAGTAGGATACCCCTAGGGATTTGACGTACAAATTTATTGCACTAAATTTCCACTACAAATCTGGATTATAACATCTTCTCTAACGGAAGCGTTCATATGAAAACCAAGCCTTTTTGTGAAAACATAAAGTAATACTTGGTATTTCTCAAAAATCTCTTATATACGTCAAAAATTACTAGTTTACATTAAAGCCTGTAAAGTTCGCGTATATACGTGTAATGGGTTTCCGTCTGTCGGCTTTGCCCCTGTTGTTCACAAAAGAGTAGCGTTATTCATAGTAGCACTATAGAGAGAGAGAATTATGAAAAGAGATCTTAATTAACGGAATTCCCTTAGTCCGAAAGTCCGAAGTCCGTCTATATAGCATAAGGCTACGTTTTGGCAATAAAATTGCCTTTAGGAGGAGAAAGAAGAAGATCAACGAGAGTGTTCAGAGTGTTAAAGATAACTTCTTCATTTTTATATTGTTTTAACTTTGATAATAAAATCAATTAACGAAATGAAAATTAGCTTGACGATGTGAAAGAAGATTTTTCATTTTGTAAAATAATAATAGTGAATAGTAATAAAAAAGAAAAAAAAGGTAAACTTTTTGTCAAGAACTCCATTAACTCTAAATAGAAGAATAAAATAATGGATAAACTAAAAAAAATCTTATTTGCGTGGGAGTATAAAAATGTAATGAGATCATCATTACTATTATTTTCAATAAATTTCCTAAATTATAGAAAAAAAAATTTTGCTATTAAGGACAAATTCAAAATAATTTTGTAAAGAAAATGTTTCAATATGTGTGAAATTCACACATTCAAACATACTATTTATTAAAACATACTTTAATATCCCTATAAATTAACAAAAATATCATTGTGCAAATACAACAAATAAAAATAAAAAATTAAATCAGAAAAAATAAAGCAATCAGGTGTTTGGATAGAGCTACAAAGGTAGGCTTGGTCATAATGCATTTGCTGTTGTTTATAGAGGACGTCATAAGATTGTTGTCCTTGAAGATTTTACCGAAATGGATTGTGGCTATGCTGGAATGCAAAGAGTTACACATCAAATAGGGAATAAATCACATTAGTTTTAAGAAGTAATAGTAGAAAAAAAAGAAAAAAATGACAGTGTGTGTGTGCGTAAGAATGTAATCAAAGACAATGATGTAACGGATCTACAGATACATAGGTACAGAATAACGGACAAAAGAACAATACTAACGGACTATAAGACTGCTCGATAAGACACGCCATTAGTTATTTATCATTTTTTTATAATTTTCTCTTATTTTTTTGTGAGTGTAACTGGCTAGACCAGGCGGCAAATAAAATAGATGTGCTACTGCTGCTTGCTTATTCCAATACTCGCCATAATTTCAGTCGAGTGGCTGAATCAATAGAATCAGAAGCCATATCCAGAATTATCAAGGGTGGATCTCCCATCAACGCAATCGTGCAAACTAACATTTTGCTCGTACCTTCGCTGATAATTTCCAAACTTTTGTTAAAATAATCACATTTACTGAGGCCCTCACACTTCTTGTGATAATTTATGTATTTTGATTTTTTTTTGTTTAGTTATTGGTTGCTTTGTTTTTGTTATTTGATATCTTTTAACATTTACTATAGAAAATGTAAGTTTAGGATCCGTTAACTCGTTAACACGTTTCGGTGGCATGAAAATTTTACCGATGGCACATTTAAATTAATATGATTACAAATACGACCTGCAGTTGTGAAAACCGTGGTACGGTTGTTATTTGTGCATTAAAAGCATAGAATGATGGTTGACATGATTTTTCCACTTAACTTTATCAAATAAGTTTATCAAATAACTTTTATTTAACTCGATTTTCGCATAACATGGACTTGCTTCGGTTTTTATAATAATTTATTTATTTACTTTTTTACTAATGGTTGTTTTATGATAATTGCAATTTGTTTGCAAAATATGTGGGTGTATTTTTTAATGTTCGTTTTGTGATAATTGTAATTTGTTTGCGAATTGTAAAAAAACTTTTATTTTAGAAAAATTTTAGGCTATCTAGTTAAGATAGCCTAATTTAGTTGTAACCCACATAGTCGTAATTCTAGTAATGAGCTACTAGGTTGCTTGGCGCGCGCTACACGCATACGTTCGGCGGCCTTAGCGAGACGTTTCTTTCGTTCCTCTGCCGTTTCACTGGCTCGTCTCAATCGCTGACGTTGACGTGCTTCCGCTGATTCGTTACTACGGCGACGCATAATGGACCGATCAATTAATGACTTAAAATACCACCAATATGATGTTGTTGTTAATTACTTAGCATGCTTTAATATAAAATTTTGTTTTGTTTATGCTTTCTTTTTTTTCTTCTTTGTATTTTTTTTTCCAAATTATAAGATTTGACACTTTTGGGGTTTTTTTATTTATTTTTTTAAATCTTCTTCTTTTCTAACATGTTCACGTTCTTCAGTGATTTTCATTTCAATTTACGCTAAGTTCACATTTCAACATAATGTGACACCTAACTTTGTTAAGATAGCCTAATTTAGTTGTAACCCACATAGTCGTAATTCTAGTAATAACGTACTTTAATCGTATTAAATGCTTACGTTATCATTTTGGTAAAAACCTACTTTAATTATATTAATTGCCTAAGTTAGCATATAATAATATATTACATAAGTTACTGACCACACTTCAGGTGGGTCAGAAGTAAAACAAATATAAAATTAATAAGTGTAGTAAAGAGAGTTAAAATAAATAACAATACAAAAGAACCTTCAATTGTGTTTTCACTACAGAATAGGGATAATAACTTTTCGTTGGCTTGACCGTGTGCTGAGGGTTATTTATAATACATTCACTATAATATCGTCCGAACCTTATCATGTATATCTCTGAATAAACTATATCTCGTCTTGATCCCAACAGGATGTATCTGAGACTTCTCAGTATCTTTCTATAAGGCTTCTTATTTTTATTGCTTTCAATTATCTCCTCTTCTAAACAACAGGACATTTCCAATTTTTCGTTGAATTTTCGCTGCACTTTCTTAATTGGGGTCATTCTTTCACCTGCCGTCAGTAGCTCATCTACATGTAGCAATCTGGTACACAGTCTGTCCGTAACATCGAAATAAAACGCGTCTTTTCTCCTCAGCTTAAGCTTCACTTCACTCTTACTTCTATATTAATATCATAGCTAATACATGTATCATTAGAACATAAGAAATAATAATTGAATTTATAACAGGGCGTGTATGTATAGCACTCCTCCCTCTTTTAAGTGATGTTAATAATTTATAACGAATTTTTCATCTAAGTCTCCTAAAATCAGGTGCTCGAAACTTCCCGTTTCTGTCTTTCACTGCGGAAAATGACACTTTTAAGTTGTTCTCCATTAATAAGTATGGAGTTTACCTGTAACCATTCAAAAAGTTGCCTAATTCGGTTCGACGATATCAGGTTTATTACAATCAGCACTACATACCAGAAAGATATCGTCCATGAATAAATATGGTCTGCAGGCACTGGTTCTTATACGTTCAGGAAAATCATTAATATATAGAGGGCCTAATACAGAACCTTGTACTCTTGATGTCTCCTTCTTAATTAAGTTAATTAATGATACTATCGATTCGTTCACATTACTCGCTGAGATAAAGTATAAAGTCCCTAACGGCTATTCTCGGCACTTCATGTTCATTAAGCTTAGTCAATGTAAATATAATTATGAGCTTATGAATTAACACGCTTAGAGTTGTTTGCAGAAACCTAAATAATGTCTTGTACCTAATCTCAATATCGGATTTTATAAGGTCTATCAAAACAATTTTGCTTAATACGCGCGCTTTGCCTATTTCGTATTTAAAGTAACTTTTAACTTTAATATCAAAAGTAAAGTATGGTATGTATTCGTGCCCCTGATTATTTTCTACAAACGAGAGGAAATACTCATGTAATACCCTGTGGCTGCATTCTCTACCGTCTTCCCATTGTTTCGTCATGGCAAGGGGCAGAGAATTTTTGCTTTATATGCAACAGTCTGCACATTTCTTTAATCAATTTGTTGTTGAATTCAGTGCCATTATCTGATTTAAGTGTTTTGAAAAGTCCATGTTTTAATATAAGCTCTTTTATTAATATTTTTGCTACCGATTTGCCTTGCTTGTTCTCTAGAGATCACATTGAATAGTTAATATATATCTATGTTGATTTGTATTGATCTGACGATCTAAGCGGTCCCATGGTGTTGATTGAAATTACTTCACAACTTTTTGAAAGTGTGTCCACTATTTCTAATGGTTTTTTGGTATGTTTAACGATTTTATTCCTTTGACAAAGATCACAATTATTCACAAATTGTTTCACCATCTTGTTCATTTTTTTCCAGATATAGTTGTGTTTTAGTTTTGCCAAGGTTTTCCTTATACCCCAAAGACTTGATGGTGGTGATTGTGGTTATGTCGTCATCGATTATTTTGGGCTTTTTATAGATTTTGATTATGGTATTTTTGTTCCTTATGTTGTTATATTCCTCCTTAAGTTTTTGTATATTAACATATTTGAATAGTTCATCATCATTGGCTAATATATATTCTTCATATTTTAATTTTCTAAGTTCAGAAAGTAGCTTCTTCAGCAAAATTTTCTATGAAACGTCGGTAATAAATGCAGAAAGCTACAAATCGTCTAACGTCATCTGTGTTCTTAAGAACAGCATAGTTTTTGATGACTTCAAATTTTGATGGATCCGATTTACCTCCTTCGAGTGTGGTCAAGCGTCCAAGATATGTGATATTTCTGTGCGTACGGAATTATACCTTTGACGGTTTCATTTTAAATTATATTGCGCAACCCTTTCAAATACTTTAGTAAGGCTGTTCTTTTAATGGCGTAAACTACTACCGTACACTATTATGCCGTCTACGTATAAGAAAGTTTCTGTTTATAATCCGAAAAGTGCTATGTCAATCAAGCATATGTTGGAAGCTATTAGATGATATCTTACGGCCGAAAGGTAAACTCGTAAACTGATAATAGCCGTCATTGGTTGAAAATGCTGTGAGCGGTTTGGATTTGTCCTCTAACTTTATTTAACGGAATGAATTTGTCATATTCAGGGTTATTATTATCCTCTTCCTAACCGATCTAATATGCTTTCTATTCGTGCTAATGTGTAAACTTGTCGTTTACAATTCGTTTACGTCATTTATTTTCCTATAGTCAACAAGTAATCTCCATTGTTTTGTATTATTGTTCTCTTTTTTGAGGACTAGAAGAAGCGGTGAGTTATAAAGGCTGACAGACGGCTCTATAATCTTGTTTTGTAGCAATTCATTGACTTGATTATTCATTTCATTACCTTGGGTGTGTGACAGTCTGTCATTTTTGGTGTATACTGGTGTTTTGTCTTGTACATCTATGTGTTGTTTATAAAAATTATTTGCTGTTAATTGTTCGTGTTCTAAGTGAAATATTGTTTGGTGTTGCTGTAATATTTTGGTAAGTTCTAATTTTTCAGTGCTGTTTACTGCGTCGAGGTTTGTAATACTTAAGACCTTTTTGAAACGTCTTTCTGAGTTTTTGTATATTTTATTAACAAGGGCGGTTGTGTTCACATTTTTAGGTTCCTAATTGAAATTGGGTAACTGTTTGTGTTGAATAATTTAATGTGTTTTTTCCCTTTTGCTAGTATTACGGTATTCGCTAGGTATAGGCCAGTAATTAGTTGTCTATTACAATCTTGTGGTATGTTTATTTTGTGTTTTCTATTATGGGGAGAGAATAGTTATTATTTCCTGGGCTGATGTTGAGGGTGTATGGGCAATAATCAATATTGCAATGGAATTGTTGAAAAAAGTCACGTCCGAGTATTCCGTCGGTGGCTATCGGAGTGTCTCGAGCTATTATTTGGAATTTATGTTGTAGGAGGTCATCCTCTAATTTAATGTTATTAATTGTGGAGCCAAGAGAGTGAATTTTTTCTTTCGTGATGCCCATTAATTTGCAGCGATCAGTTCTGTCTTCTGCATACCAGTTTAATGTATCTTCCTTGCATAAGCTAATATCTGCACCTGAGTCAGTTAAAAAAGTGAAGGACTTTCGACAGTTACCTATTGTGAACGTTACATAATTTTTTTATTGCTCAGATATTGATTGTATGTTAGCGATTGCTTGCCCGGAGTTTATTCGAGGATGACCTCCTCCGTGTATAATCCGTTTCCTGGTTTTGTATCATGTAAGTGTTTCTCCGGTTATAGTTTTGGTTTCAACGAGAATTAATGTGGAATGATTGGTTGTTATTGTTGTATCTTGCATAGTGTCGGTTAAGGTATTTTGAGGAATTGGTAAAATTGTGTGATGGATTGGAAAGATTGCTGTGTTGGTATTGTTTTTGGTATTCTTCTGGCTGTGATAGTTGGAGGGATCTATGAAATGTTATTATAGTGTCGTTGTTGTTATAGTGTGCTCTATGGTTTGGTTGGTATTTTTTTTTATTTTGGTTGGTCAAAAATCGTTATTTGCATAGCTGATGGTTTATTGAGATTCACGATCTTACTTAATACCATACTAGTCTGACGGTGAATTTTGCACCGTTATCTTTAAATTGATCAAACGACTGAATGCAATATAAGGCAAAAAGGTAAGTTAAGTCTCGTTCGAAATTCCATAATAAAACAGCACTACACAAGAACATACATGAGCTTATGTTACTCTTCGATTAAAACGAAATGTTTACTTCGATAAAATTTAAGCAAATTCACTTTGCACGATAACATATTTTCATTAGGTATTCTAGTAGAAGAAAGAAAGAAAAGACAAACGCGGTCTTTTTTGATAAAGTTACTTCTAGAAATCACAACGCACGATCTAGGGTATCTCTGATATGTTTTAACCATCTAACGATAGCTAGGGGTATATCAGAAATAAAGGGTGCCACGAAATTTACGCACGATTTGAATTAAATAGAAAGCATTTTTTTTTTTGCGAATTGTGAATTATTTACTCAATCATAATATATGTGGGATAGGGTTATGTGTGGAAGAGCACATCGGGCAAACGACCTCCACCACTTTCCTGGCCCGCGCAAGCATTTACGTAAGATTTAGGACAGCCTACACTGGCATAGTTGAGATGCGAAAGTTAATGTAATGGCTCTGCGTTGCTAATAGTTACAGTTTCTATTTGCACTATGATGCAATTATTTTTTTTTTATTAATTGTAAGAATACAACAAAATGTTTTATATTGTTTAAGATTAACAAGAAATAACATACTAAGCTAAGTTTTTTTTGTGAATTATTAAAACTATAAAATAATAAAAGATAAAACTATTAGATTTAAATAATTAAAAAAGTTTGCTTATCGTCGTATATTTTGAGAAAAGTGGGGTTGGTGCATACATACTGAATGCAACAACTAATTCTGCTCCATAAGTGGTGATGGATTCCGCTATGGGTTCGCACGTAAGTTTTTATAAGCGCACTAGTCATTTAATATAGAATGGATGAAGCTTTTTTCGAAAATCAAATTAAAACACACACACACGCACACACACACACATTAAAAATAGTACGGCAGGTTCTTTCTAACAACAGATATGGTTCCAATATTGAGCTGTTTTACGAAATTGAGTGCATTACAGATAACATGAGACATATGTGAGTCTCTCTCGCGAACGCTTGCGTCTAGATTGCCGAAATGTTCGCAACGCATGTCCTTGTTTCTAAATACGGCATACTTTTGCAAGAACATTACTTTTGGCCCAATAAGCGGGGTGACTGTAGCTGAAGACGCCACTGCGTTCTAAACATGCTTCTATGACAATAGTCCCATCTTGTGAAGATCTCGGCCATTCATTACCTAAAAGTCGACAGGTAAGCATCGTTTTAATGAAAGAAGTATTAATGCAAACCTATTTTGTTGGTAGATTATATGCCAATATAGCAAGACGTACGTTGTTATTCGGCATTCTGATGTATCGATGTTGCCGAGTCTAAATACCAACTTCATGGAGATGAATAATCGTAACGGAGGATAATGAGGACGCTGTCAGTGGCAGCTTCGCAAATTACAGCGATTTGAACGCAACTTTTAGGATAAGGGACAAAAATAAGTCGCTTGATCTGCAATTCATTATGACAATCGCTGAAATGTGAGCCGGCGCATTATTCTAATGAAACCAATTTTCTTTTCTGCAAAGGTGGGAATTTTTCCGCATTTTCTGTCCTTAGGTAGATAAATAACGACCTAGAAATAGGTTTCCAGCTTGTCTTTAATTCTTGTAAGCGTATTTTCTTTTAAAAACAAATACTTGCTGATAGCCGTATACGCAAACTTTTTCCATTTTTCTTGATCTTCTTGCATAAAGAATTCAGCTTTCGACAAAGTGGCGGCAAATCTTCGTTGATATACATTCGAGAACGTATCTCTCCACCAATGATATCCGAAAGAATCACCGTACATGTGGCAAGAGAGTTTCTCCATAGCAAATCCTTTACAGCCACGCTGTTGAGCTTCACCAAAATCTCATTCTTCTTGTTTATACAAGTGCAGCTCTCGACATTGTAATCGTACTACCTCCACCACTCTCAATGCCGCTTGTAAGTCGTTAGTTAAACTTCTCCTCGATTATACTTTCTATATCCTTAATCTTCTCGCCAACACTATCAACGAACTCTTGAAAGCTTAGGTTCCCCGTGATTTGGTCGAACGCCTGGTGAAACTGCTGAGGTAAGAATGCTTCCCGACAGGCGTTTGAACAAACCGAGCAGATAAAGGAGAGCATCAGATTCTCAATTAACGTTACCTACTCCTCTTGCAAAATCTTGACACAATCCGTATGATAACGCCTGCCGTATTGCGCACAGAGCACAGTTAATTGTGCCCTTTGAAAGACCTTTCTGCACACACAGCAGGACATATTGGAATATAGCCAGTTAAGGCTCCGCAGATCATCACGACACAAGCAAAAAAAAAAAAGAATCCCAGGCAATATTAAACGTTTTCACTCAAATTATCAAACTCCAAAAAGAAAAAAGCTAAGTCTTATACAACGCGATAAAGCAAATATTCCAGGTGCACAAATAAGTTAAACGACTGCAGGAATACTCTTTCTTAAAAATTGTAATGCAGCTGAACAAAAATTTTCCTATTCGCACATGATAGAGTTGCCAAGATTTCTTTTAAACTCAGAAAGTTTACTACGTAAACATAATATCTTACATCGGACATGCAAAAAGAGTTTCTACTTCACAAATTCGGTCACTAGTTGTATCTATGCGGTGTTTATTGCAGAAATCATTACAGTATGGTCACAGATAATCCCCTCCGGCCTTACTCATTTTGCATTTTTCGACTTTCGATTTGAAATTCGTTTTTCCCGCTAACAACTTTGCCGTTATCTATATGTTGATACATGGGATCATCATGCCGCATTTCGACGTTATTTATTGCATTATATTAGTTCTCAATTTCAGATTGATCTGTACAAGTTCATCTGCATCTTCATTTTTAGTTTCTAATAAAACAGAACTATGTGTTTGTATACAGCGTAAATTTAACCATTCCTGCTCTGTGTCTCCATTTATACAATTCTGTATTTCCAAATATATTCCTTTCGAAATTTCAATTTTGGACTGCGCAAGCTTTTGGGCATAAGTAAGCTTCGTTCCCTCTGTAATTTCAAGAATTTCTCATAAACGTCTTGAAATTCTGAAGTCTTTTTTAAAGCAGATACACAAAAAATTCTTGGATGTTGAGCAAATCGATTACCAATAATCTCCAAACACACGTCACAGTAATTGCTTACGTCCATTTTTGTGAATTCCAATCAACGCTTTACATATCGCATTCGACATCATCTTAGTAAAATATATATCGTATTTAGTGTTGCCGCTAAACTTTAATTCGTATGAAGCTTCCGTAATTGAAGACGGCAAACTTTAAAGAGAACTTTTTAAAACAGCTGAACAGCCTCGTGATATATTTAAATAATACTCCAGGGAATATACAAGAAAGAAAACAAGAAAAGATAAGCTGAATTAGAGCATTAGAGCGAGAAACAGCTAACTCAAGCTGTATGGGCTTCTTTGGTGTTATTTTGTCATAAACATCATTTTTTGAGTTTGGCTGCATGACCATTTCAATTTGCAAAGAATTTGCAAGCCACATGCAAGTCACATTGCCCTCAAAGGATTTCTTTTCTAAAGCACATATGGTTGGTTGAAAAGGAAATCAGTAAGGAAGTACTTTTCGTTAGTTATTTCTTATCTAGCAAATACAAATTTATGAGAATCAAATGCCGTGATTGTCAAAGCTTGACTTGCTTCCCTACTGCCTCGAAGTCCTTTCCGATTGAGATTCAGCGCTTTTGTACTTGTTTTAAAGGAATGATGATGTAATTCCGAAGTATTCTAGAAGCTTAATTCAGGACTAAAAATACCTTGATATTTTGGAAGCTGACGGCCACTGCCTCCAACAGAGACTCAAAAACCAATGGAAAATGCTTACGCGATATGGGAAATAGCTGCATAAAATAATGTTTATCTCTCCTCGCAATTCTTGGCAGCGTGCATGTGATAAAATTATCGCAACTTGACAACGACTATTCAATATCGCTATGTGTTAATCTATCTATTCTTGTTTCTATTCGTATCTAAATGCTTGCTTCTTATTCAGACAACTACAGTCGGTTTATTAATGCACATTTCAAATTCAGTATCCAGATGAAGATATGGCCTTGAATGTTTCTTCTTATAATACACTTCTTTTCTTAAATTTAACCTCTTAGTAATCGTATAAGTGTGAGATCATTTCAAAAAAAAAAACTAGCTTTGACAAATATTTTGAGAATACACGACCGTGAGTGACCGAGTAGGGAAAGAATTTAGCAGTAGAATTTTTCAATAACAGCCTATAGCCTTAGGTGTTAGTGGTTTAAGACTTTAGTCTTAGAATTCATTCTCTCCCCAAAATTAATAATAGTAATAATGATAATATTAAATAAAGCATGAAAGTATGGTTATGTTGCGTCCTTCTTTCTGATTTTAAATGCCTCTTCATTTTCTCTGTCAGGCGGTCCGATTTTTTACATTATATCGCAGTTCGTGCAGATGCAATTCAAATTGTGATCCCAACGTCACTTCAATATCATTTCTTTCTGCAGTTCAGACAACTTGGGGTATGACTTAGCGACTGATGTGTTTGATATCTGCATCTTAAAGTGAGCAAAGAAAATTGCTTAACCAGCGCTGGTATCTCTTCTAGCTTATCAGGAGCGTACTGGTGCCAGTTGGCACAAAGCATATTTAGTTTCCTAAGAGACAGTAGGACTTAACGAATTCATTGACAAGCAAATTTACGGCAAATATGTAATCAATGCGATACTATAGCGATGTTACGAGATATTTTTGAAAAGTGGTTTGTATTCATGTTCCTGTCACTTTGTGAAGATACCTGCATCAAATTCAGAAAACTTACATTCATTCATTTACTATTTGACAATATTAGATGATGATGATGATGATGATGATGATGATGATGTTGATGATGATATAAAAACAATTTTTCTTTTGGAAATTTTCGTAGTCTCCTTTAACAAATAAAAATCTATTCTTTTACATCTTATATCGAAGCAAAAAGCCAATTGATAGTTTTTGTTTGCTTTCTCTTTTTGGCGATTATTTGCAAAAGACGACGCGTCGACATTTTATAATTATATCAACTGTCACTTTCCTATGTACACTTGAAGTAATTTTAAGAGAGTAACGCCTATATTTATGATATATACAGTTACATATATATTTATGTGTGTATGTATAACACAGAGGCAAGAACCGTTATTTAAATACACAAATAAGAAGAAAGCTTCGCTTTCGGCGGTTGACATTAGTGCCATAGTTAAGAGATAGTATGTATATACCGGACGATGTAAGTTGTTAACAAATTTTTAACCAGTAAATCCTGTACATTCTAGAAGAAGATATTTATTATTATTAGGTTATTTGTAAATACTGCCAAGAAGTGTTCTGTTGTGATAAATGTCGTTATAAACACGAATTAGAAACTCATGCTATTAAGATTTGTCAACCCGCTGCAGCTCACGATGAAGATCAAAAGTTTCGAGTAGATGATCAGTCGCATGACGTCAAAACTGTTTTTATGTGTTGTCCTATATGTGAAGATCGTCCGTTACCATTAAGAAGTGATTTACGCGAAGAAATATTGAATCATTTGAAGAGCAAACACTTGCCATTAAAATGTCAGAAATGCTCTAAAGTATACCAAAAGATTGATGATATGAAGGAGTTCAGTAAATGCGTTCAAACTAAACCAAATCTTCAGGAGGAATCTGCATACGAGGTGAATCAATCGCGGAATGTAGCTGAAGCTTCTAAGCTTGACGATTGCAAAAAAGTGGGTAAAACCATTTCTACGCAGACATCACCGATATGGCGAGAACATTTTTGTGAAAGCGACTCAGGACACAAGTCTGTAACAGGTTTGCGTTATAAGGCACAATGTAAGGCCGTATGTGAAGAACTTTTAACCGATAGTGTGTCATCCATTAAAAATATTTCCTCCGCAACTAACAGTTCCATGAAAAAAAGTTCCACTGATAAAGCGGGTAAATTGATACGATCGACCTCAACACCAGTTCAGTTAGGAATTTTATTTGCTAAACCGAGAGAGCAAGCATTCAATGCAAGCGGTAACGGTCAGGTGTCCAGCATTCATAGTAGTGGCTGTGAATTAGATAATAGTCCAGCATGGCTTCATACAAATAATCAAGCCATTGAGAATGTGAATTGTTATCGTAAATGGAGTGGTGTTCGTTCGAAAATGACAGCTATAACTCCCCTAAGACAAGTAATGTCTAAAAGTATAAAAAAGGCATTTGTGGAACATGGTTTCGCAACAGCCGCAGGAGCCTTACATAAGGACGCAAACTATCATCTAATGAATACTCCCCACTCTCCAAATTCATCCAATGCCAAATCTCCCTCTTCAAAGCCCCTCGATTTACGCTTGTCACCAGCATTACGACGCTGTCAAAGCGAAACTGAAGAAGTCTTGAAAAACCAAATATCTTATGTTTCGCAGAATAAAAATCATAACGTCTTGTTGTCTTCGCAGAAGGTTACCACAGAGTCTATTGTTATTACACGTACAGAATGCACGGCAACTGCAATCACCAGTAAAGATAAGAATATGGAAGCTTCCACGGAATCATGCTCTTCAACCAGTTCTTCGTATCAGTCCGCTGCTTCCAGCTGCATGGAAAGTTCAGTGTTTAAATCAAGTAGCAGTGTAAAGATCATAACTGAAACTACAGAACTAAACCAAATACAATTCCAGGCCGATACGAAAAAAATTCTAAATTTAGAACCAGAAAAGAGTTTAAATAATTATCCAGATCAAAATTGCGAATTAAAGAAAAGCATTAATAATCAATTGGGTGCCTTAACTCCAATCACGCGAATACCCGGAGCTCTTATAAATAAAAAGTTAATTAATTTTGAAACCCCTTTGAAGGATGAGACTGATTCACCCAAGTCGATGAACTCTTCAGTTGAGATGTTCTTTACACCGAATGCTACACCAGTGCGCAAAAAAAGTGATATTCACGAGACATCAGCAGATTCTGATAAAGCTTGCAAAAGTTTATTGCCAGAATTAAATGATGCTGCCTCAGCTTCTTTAAAGGGACGTGGGCAAAGTACCGCTTTGCAAGACTTTACCGATGAAGAGCAAATCGAAAGGATTGAAAAACAAACGAAAAGCAAGGCGAAGAATGAAAAACAAAGCATTTGGTCGCTAATGTCATCAGTAATACGTTTTCCTTCTTTTAAAGACAACAATCAGAATGAAATCTGTGCAGAAATAAATCCAAAGCCTACTTTAAAAAAATGTGCTTCGATAGCAGGTTGGTTCAGAAAATTTTTTGACTAATAAACGTTTTAGTTATATTTTGTTTCCACGTACTTTCATAACTAGGCACTAATGTAAAAGCTACGGATGGAAGGGACGGCGGGGACATTCAATTCGCTAAACGCAAGCGCAGTAATACTATCGCTAGTCAAACCAATTATTCACTCACTTCCCAACCAACTGGTACAAAAGCGATTTCACCTAAAGGAAATTTGAATGCTTCACCTAAACGATTCCGTATTCAAGGTCGAAGGCCTTTAGATCGTATGCTTCTTAACAAAACCTAAAATATTGTGCATTTTTTTAAAATTATATTTATTAATTGTATTATTAAATTTTGTATTCTATTGTTAATTGTAAAATTATTATTTTCAAATAAATTTTGTTATTAGAGACTTGTTTTTAAGAACTGTACACTAAACATCAATCAAGTAGTACGTGTTGTGAAGCAAGTTATTGTTAGCAATAATTAGAGGAAATAAACTAATGAACGAGGCTTGTGGTGGCGCAATCGAAACCTAATTCAGAAGCAAGAACTCAAGTATTTCCTCTCGCATGTCTAAGTTCATGTCTCCTACTTAGCGGAACTATATCATCATTGTGCAAAAATGTAGGTGAAATACCATATATTCTTGAACTCAATTTGAAATCGAGTTGTATGCGACTGCAAGCTCGTTCGCCCTGTAGCAACTATAATTTTCTCTTACTTGGTGTTAACATGTACACGCAGCTCTCTTTTTACACCGTAGATGCGTTTCTTACGTTCCACAACTTTAAAAAGCCGAAATAGTTTCCCAACAAATCGGGCAAAAGAAGTAACGATGATATCCATATTACATATTTATAAAACAAAAACCATCCATTTTTATTCCAAAACACAAATTAAAATTAGTGTACAGCGAATATTCAGTCATATAAAAATTGAAATTGAAATTAGAAAATTTTCCAAGTATTTGTCGCTGCTTGATAAGAAGCGTGCAGGTTATTACGCACTGGATTGAAAACGCTAGCATCAGTAGATATATCCAACACCGCAGTCGGCTTTGGTTCAAATGAAAAACTTTTTCCGTCATTAACGGCCCTTTGACATTTGTCATGTCGAAACATTTAAGAGGCTGACACAATGAAGCTTCGCTTATAGGAGAGGAATTTAATATGAAATAAAATGAGAAATGAATTTAGTTTATAAATTTTTATGCATATTGTTTACACACATATATAAACATTATATACATAATTTGTGAATTGGTAAAATTTATAAAATTCACAAATTGAATGTCTCTCTCAGACGTGGGAATATAAGCGAAGCTTCATTGTGTCAGCTCCCTTAAGTAATTCATTTGCGTTATTTTACTACGTCAATGAAAATCACTTCCTTGTCTTGAAAAATTTAATTTCGTTTCACATTAACTTTTTTATCGGAGTTTTTCATATATTTGTTGTTTACATTAAGTTGATATCTTCAGTTTCAGATCTCAAACCATATGTATTTGCTTATAAACAGATCGATTTTCTTATTTTTTGTAATAAATTAATATGATAACGCGGCTTCTCTCAAGGTTTCTTGTGCTTGGGACTTATTAAGCAAAAAAACGAAATAACGCATCATTCTGTTTTAAGGCCTAAAGAGAAATTATATGACATTTTTTAGGTGAAACAATTGGTTAACGCTAGCAGCTGTTTTTAACTTTGCGTTGCTGAAGCAGCTTTGAGATAATATTTGCAAGTAGTTCAGTAAATATTTCTTAATTTTTTCAGGTTTTCATAAAGCCTGAGAAAATAATTTAAAAAATGTTTTTAAATATCTAAAGTATTTGTTTCCCAATATTAAATAAGTTAAAAAGAAAAAAAAAAAAAAATTTCGATAGAAAAGTTCGATAGTTAAAAAACGTCTGTGGTTAACTTACATAAGTTTTCTTTTGGTATTTATTTGATTTTATAAAAACGACTGTTTTGCTAATTACTTAAAAGTAGAATGCGGTCTCGAAGTAATTCTGGAGCATGTTTAGATCACTACCAGCGCATAGTGCATCGTCTAATTATGTCACATCAAGAACCAGTGACGGGTTTATTTCCGGCTTCCAACATCAATTCGCATGCTTGGATCAGAGATAATGTTTACTGTATTTTGGCAGTATGGGGTCTTTCAATGGCCTACAAAAAGATAGCCGATCAAGATGAAGATCGTGCTAAATGCTATGAATTGGAACAAAGTTGTGTTAAATTAATGCGTGGCCTGTTAATGGCTATGATGAATCAAAAAGACAAAGTAGAAAAATTTAAAATCACACAAAATCCTCTAGATTCATTGCATGCCAAGTATTCGAGTAAGAACGGTCAGCCGGTGGTAGGCGACAGTGAATGGGGTCATTTACAGATAGATGCCGTTTCTTTGTACTTGCTGGTTTTGGCTCAAATGACAGCATCCGGTTTGCAAATTGTATTTTCTTTGGATGAGGTTTCGTTTATACAAAATTTAGTATTTTATATTGAATCTGCTTACTGTATACCAGATTATGGTATTTGGGAAAGGGGAGATAAAACCAATCATGGTAAGTTAAATCTTATGAAAAATATTTGCTACTAAAGTACAGAGAAAATTGCGTAAACTTTAGGGGAACCCGAATTGAATGCTAGTTCAATAGGAATGGCTAAAGCAGCATTAGAAGCCATGAATGAGTTAGACTTATTTGGCGCACGGGGTGGACCAGCCAGTGTCATACATGTTCTTGCTGATGAAGCTCACAAATGTCAAGCTGTTTTACAATCTATGCTCCCGCGTGAGTCTAATAGCAAAGAACTAGATTCGGGTTTGTTGTGCGTAATTGGTTTTCCAGCTTTTGCTGTCGATGATCCACAACTAATATGCAATACAAAAGATGCTATACTATCAAGACTATTGGGTAAATATGGCTGCAAGCGATTTCTCCGTGATGGTTATCGGACTCCCAAAGAAGATCCGTCACGTTTGTATTACGAGCGATGGGAATTGCGTATGTTTGAAAACATTGAATGCGAATGGCCTTTGTTTTATTGCTACTTAATATTGTTTCACGCATTTCAAAACAATAAGTTGGCCGTTAAAGAATATGCTGAACGTTTGGAGGTAAGTTAACGTAATTATGCGTAAAGAATGTTATTCATAAATGTATGTTGGTCACTTAGAAAATTATGGTGCGTAGTGAAGACGGGATTTTGCTGATACCCGAAAGTTATGCGGTGCCGCAAGAAGCGGTTTCTAACGAATATCAACAACCAGGCTCACAGACAAGGGAAGTGGTGGGTCGTTGTCCTTTTCTTTGGGGACAATCGCTATTTATTTTAGGCAGGCTTTTACAAGAAGTAAGGAAAAATCTTTTGGAATTTTGTATTTTCTTATTTTATTTTATGCCACTTTAGGGCTTCTTGGCTGTTGGCGAACTAGATCCTTTAAATCGACGACTAGGTGCTCAGAAAAAACCCGATGTTGTAGTGCAAGTAGTCATCATTGCCGAAGATGTTACCATACGTGATAAATTGGCTGAATATGATTTACACGTACAAACTATATCCGAAGTGGCTCCTATTGAAGTTCAGCCAGCTCGGGTCTTAAGTCATTTATACACCTACTTAGGACGCAATCGAAAATTGGGCTTAACCGGCCGTAAATCACGAGATGTTGGTATTCTAAGCACTAGCAAACTGTATTCACTTAAGGACAGAATATTCGCTTTTACACCGCAGGTCAGTGAACAGATTAAGTGAAGGATTCGAAGAATTCCATTCTTGTTATATAAACTTTACTACTTTCCGTTATTATTAGTTGAAACTATTTACTTTCCACAATTTTTATATATTTTTTTTTATTTATAATTAGTTTGCTGATCTGTCACGCTTCTATATCGCTTCCGATAATGAGTTAATGATTGACATATTAAAAGGCGAAATAAATTTTCTAAAATCTGCTTGGGATTTGCTCGGTCGTCCCTTGGTTACATTAGTTTTGAGAAAGACTAATTTAGGTCTGTCATATTGTCAATTGTCTATTGCCTGAATAATATTCATGTTCTCGCTTTTACTGCAAATAATATATATTTTGATGTGATTTTTATTTGTGTGTATCTGTTGAAATGAACGGTTAATTCAAAATATGAAAATTTTTGCTAGACGAGAAATTGATTTAACTATTTGTTTTAAACTAATATAATGCAAAATGCATATATATCATCGTATGCATCATTTTGAATATAATGAACTTGTTTTTATGTTGGAAAAAAAAAAATTTAACTAATGTCCTAACAATAAGTTCGCAAGAACAATTAATATCATCACCGAACAGTGGTGGTATACAAATTCTGTCACTCCGTTGTTAACAGTTATACATTCTCACTTAATAAACCCTTATATATATACATATATATATTGTAGTTAGTTTGTTGTTCCCTGCATGTTAAATTAGAATTACATTTTGATGATTCACGATCGGCATTAATTTACATTTTAAATATGATACACACGTACGTGTATAAAAGTATTTTTCCCTTTTTTTAATTTTTTTGTTTGGTTTCAAGGAAAAAATGAAAATGGAATATGTCCACAGTATTATTTTAGTTTTATTCATAAATATAATTGTAATTATTTGTGTTTTTATTTTTTGTTTTTAAAAATTCATCAGCATATCGATTATGAAGAATATTATACCACACGTGATCCAGACTTGCTTGCAAGTAACTTCACCACGAATTTAGCCTTCCTAACAAACAATTGGCGTCATATGTTAGGAAGACCCACAATTACCTTAATGGCCACGCATTACATGCTAGGTAATTAATCATCCTTTTTCGTTCCAATTTCATATAGTTTTTCATAAAATACATTACAGCACTTACACAAAATATGGGATATGCACATATTTATGGAAGTTAAAAGAAATTAAGGCATGTCTATGCGTCGCGTTAAGCAGCTATATCTTTCTAAGTTAATTAAGTTGATCATGCCTGCATCTATTGCAGTGAGTTTAATGTTCACACACTTGCTTTCTATAATTTATAAATTTTTGCGTTATTCTCTTGTGGCAAGGAAGAAATGTTGCTTCTCCAATATTCGCATATTTGAAATCAACAAATTTTATACAAAAGATAGCTGCTTCTTTTTGCCATTAGTTTCAGCTTACTTAACTTTATTGTGCAGCTAACGCAGTTTCATATGCTCCCAAGTTCCTTGTATGTAGTGGACTATTAAACCTTTATAATCACGATCTTATTTTCACATTTGCAATATGGGCTTGTTTTTGGCAATGTAGAAAATTGCAAATAGGTTTCTATTGCACAATTGCTATTTAGCGATATTTAAAGGTGTTGTACTTTGTTTGAGGGGGTAGACAAAGGTAAATTTTTCAAAAACTCGATTCTGTTTTTCTTTAATTTTGGTTGAAAAATGCTTTGAAAAAAGTTCATTACCCGCAAAAAATTGTTTCCTTAAAATTTCATGATTTTTCGTGATGTCTTGGCCATAGCGACTGACATTGCTATTTGCAATTTTAATGACGGTATGATTAGTATTCTAAAAATCATTAAAGTTTTGAAGGTGGATATTGGTATCTAATAATACATTTTGCGCTAACCGGACCAAGAAAGCTGAGCGGCCTTTCACGGATGACGCAAAACGGGGTGGTTGTGACAAAAAATTGTCAAGAAAAGTGAAGAAGGAGGAATATTTGAAATTAGCAAGGCGGTTTTATAGTACTGGAATCGCAGTCAAACAGAAATAGTTAATAAAAATTTATTGTGATAAAAAACCTTTGTACAATACATGTCAAAACATTAACATTAGAACTACTGAGTACGTCATTTTGATCCTTTTTAATTTTTTAATTTTACAAAGCATGTAATGTTCCAAAATTTGTTGTGAACTTATATTTATATGAAAAGCCCTTTAAATGCCTCTAATCAGTTTTTTCCTAGCTGGTCTAGTTTTCGAGATGCTGATGACGTATATCTATTTCTACCAAAAGGGAACATATTGAACCTCTATTTTTGTCAACTTGTCACAGTCGGAAAAATGAAGATGGAAACGTTAAATTTGGCATCCTTGCTCAATTAAGAATATGAGGTGAACAGATGTTTTTGTGCTCCTCCGCAATATGGGAGAGAGTGGAACAACCTCGGAAAAACGCCGGCATCTTTTTCATATGCTTGTCTGTAACTATCGATCCCGTGAAGGTATTTCTTAAAACCTATGACCCAAATATTCATCAGGATCTTCATTGTGAATCCAAAAATAGTGCTGATCGGTTTACTAATACGGCCACAATTGGTGGTAAAATTTTAATCCCAACTTATTTCCCATTTATTCTAACACACATTAGCATTTTTTCCATTCAATAACGAACAAATTGGAAGTATGCTGGAATGAACATTTTATCGTTAATTGTGGGTGTATTAGTAAGCCAATCGAAGATATTTTTGCACTGAAGCCACAAATGGATCTAGCAACCATTCAGGTAGCGGATTTTCTGAAATATCTTTACAGGATCGAAAGTTATAGAAGAGAATATCAAAAAGTTATCGCTTTTTTGTCGAGATGGTCTTAGGTTTATATTTATGGTGGGCGTGTATGTAGACAAATCACCGAAGGAAGCTTCGGAGACCCCAAAGTATATACATTGCTGATCAGCATCAAATTCTGAATTGATTTAAGCATGTCCGTCTGTGTAATGTAGCCGAATAAAAATGGAAAAAATCGGTCACTCCTATCCAACATTATAGTGTATCAAAATTTACTTTTTTCCCAATACCATTATAACGTGCAGAAGCGGTAGGTTCAAGAACCCAAAGAAATCTGGAATGCACTTAGACATGTCTGTGTGTTTGTCTGCCCAACTGAGCAGAAGATAGTGGTAAACCTTCTCCCGTCAGCGAAAATAAAGATACGCCCATACGCCTATGCGGCAAAAACTTTTATTTTGAAAATATAAAAAACTCTGTTTTCTATATAATTCAAATTTTACATGAATTTTGTGACGCTCGTGTGACACTTAATAGGGTTTTCGACACATGCATCTTAGTAATATAAGTTAAATAACAAAATTGTTTTATCTCCAAATTTCAAAGATATATATGAAATATTAGGTATTTGCAAAAATTTTCATCATTTTTTCACTCGACAAAGGCAACTATTGAGAAAAACTGATACAATGCTTATTATTCAAAATATTTTCCATCATTTTCTACAACATTTTACCATATTTCTGGCAACATGGCGATATCGTGTCGAAAAAACTTATATTGGTTTGGCAGCGGTCCACCCGCACACATTTTCGCACTTTTTCAATTTTGCGCAGTCGCGTGCCACCGAAGCCCACGCTACATCGATCTGAACAAGTGGTGGGTGTGGCAGAATTCCCCTTTGGAGCTGCAACAATTTACCACTAGCCCACTCTTGCAGCAAGTGGTCAAAATATCGTTTTCAGTCAAGTTGCGAGGTTGCCATTTTCTCCTCTTTTGGATCTTTTCCATCGCATGTAAAGGTCTAGAAACAGTGGATTCGTCAATTGTTAAGCTGCTCGAAAGTACTTTGATGGTTTGAACTGGGTTTTCATCCAATAAGTCTTGCAATTCGTTGTTTTCTAGTTTTTTTTGTCCTCCAGGCCGTTTGTTTTCATTGACCACTTATAGAAAAGTTGAAACGGAAATCGACAATTGAGATACGATGGAGCAGCCTTACCATAAGCTTCTGAACGTGCCTGGTAGGCTTCGGCAGCCGATTTCTTCAAATTAAACAACAACAGTAATGAAAGTCGAAAATCCAATTTTGAACGCTCCATGATTAGCCTGGATATAAGCGGGATAATTCAATAATTTCAAATGGAAAAAGGTTATTTTAGGCAGAGACAGGTGAAAATCATCGAATTTAACCGTTATGAACATTGGTATTTGCCATTTCTTTATCATTTTTACCTGTAGAAGTCCCTGGCCAATATTTTTGCAAGCACCTCGTATGTGTGTATATGTGTAATTGCTTATACTACAATTGAGGTACTTCAGAAACTTTTCCTGAATGCATTTAATATACAATACAATGTAATGAACATATTCCAAGTCATTTTAATGTATTAACAGGTTCACTTAGGGCCAATCTTTTATGCCCACCACCTCAAACCGAGATGTTGCAATAGCAAGATCTATTATTAAGTGTGGGCGTGAATTGTCATTTCCGCTTTCTCATGGTTCATACACTATAATGTTTCATCTATTGCGGGCGGACCGTCCTCCAAATCAAAACTAAGCTTGCGCTTTCCGACAACAGGTGATACATGGACGAATGGACAGGATTAAATCGACAAAGAGTTTTGCTCTGATTATGAATGGATGGTTGGCTATAAGCACTGTTAGGCGGTACAAGCAATAGGACAAATCTTGTTAGAATACGCAATGCATCGGTGGTGGATATAAAAAATTTTTGTATGCAAATGATTACAAAACTAAATCAGAAATATATATTTTTGTTAATACTAACAATTTCTTGTAGAATTAGTAATGAAAGCATGATTTTGTCAAGTCCATGCAAGCGCTAATTATTTTACAATATTGTTTTTTCTTTATATATTTGTAGATCAAGATAAGATACCGTTGGCTATGATACAAACAATGCGTAAATTGAAATCTGGTTACATTAACGGCACACGCGTAATGTTGGGAAATTTAAAGGATTTTCTAAATACCTCGGCCATTACTGATTTGAGCTTCCTGGGCAGTACTGAGGACGGTTACCCAGATCGCTTACATACCGATATTCAAACTTATTTAGACGAACATCTGTTAAGATCATTTAGTTATCGTAATGCCATGAACTTACGCGGTAGTCAATTTAGACCGAAACATTTGCGAAGACGGATGTCTTGCAAAGGAGCTATTAAAAAAACTCGATCCATAAATGTGGATTGTATGCATATTACTTTTCTTTGCACACAAAGATTAATTATTAAATAATTTTTTAGCGGATACTTTGGGTATGGAAGGTCCAACACCATTAACAGAAAGGCGTTTATCATCTGTGATTCCACCACCTTGGTTACAGGCTAATAAACAAACACATGTTAGCATCTTCGGCATAACACCCGAAGAGGAGCCCCCAGCTTCTAACAATAGTAAGACTGATGTTTTGATACGCGAAAATATATATCCAATTGACCATAATCACAGTCGTTCAGCGTTGGAAAGGCGTGGTATACGTAATCATATAAATTTGGAAAGAAGCATTTAAAATTTCTATTTTCAGCACAAAATGTTCCTAAAATTTTGATACAACGTAACCGTGCTGATAACAATTTTGCTGATACCGAAGTAGAAGAACTTGTGGCTATGTTGAGAGAAGCGGAAAGTCTCGAAGAGCAGGGGGACATTTTGCAATATCTTGTTGATACACAAGGTCTAGATTTCAATACGGGTATGTTAGAGGAAATCAAAAAAATAGATTATAGCAGAAATGTGCGGATACACACAGTAAAAAACTTACACTTTCATCTTATTAAAGCATTTTTCTTTTATGATTAAAGTCCAGTGTTCATCATTATATCCTTGTAAACTAAAATAACTTTTTCCTTGAAATAATTTCATTTCATTTCTTTTAATGTATGCACATGTGAATGTTTTCTTTCGCTTATAAACTATTCGTTTCAATTAGCCGGCTTAGGAATGAAACTCAAAACGTCATCATCCGGTAAGTATTAAATTTCCCATTTGTTATATTTCCTTAACAGAATTGAGTTCCTTAAAGTTGCATAAATTCATAATGATTCATACATTCGTATACACGATAGATGTATAAGTAGTCTCTAACTCTTCATACTGCAAAAAACCTTGACTTTCAAACAATTTCCCTATCAATAGCTAAACAGTTAAAATTTCAATGTTTCATTACTTATGCATCATGGGTTGTTCTGAGCTCTTAATTTCTACAGTACTCGTGTACAGTGTTTCATTAAGGGCGCCTCTTAAAGAACTTTGTTTTGAAGAATTCAATTCTTATCCTCGCCGCATGACAAATTTTAGTATTTTTTATTATATTATCTGGTTGAAAGTAAATATCGGAGATGTTCAAGTATGCAAATTTATCTTAAAAATAACCAAAAACTAATCCAGTTTATGAAAATCGCCTAACTGATAAACTCCATTTGTCACCAACACATTTCCATACAACACGATACAATATTCCTTTTACTCTTTACATTTTTGTATCCTTTTGGCATAAGAATAATTTTTCAGAAAACCTTCTATTATCTCTGCCTCATCTATTTAATTTAATTATTAAGTTAGCAGATTGGTGTTATTTGCTGGACGCTTCGGTAAAAGCTGTAGTTGGAGGATGTCTTGATAAATTGCAAATTTTCGTGTACTTTTTGTAATTTATGGATAATGAGCAAAAACAGGGAAAGCAAAGGTGTTCTTAGTTTATGTTGTGTAGATGTGTAGGTGTTGTAGGCATGTCGTTTGGCCTGTTTGAATCTTCTTTAAATTCTTATTCTTCATTTTCGCTAACGGGAGAATGCTCATCACAGATACTGTGCGGTCGGGCAGACAGACAGACAGGGCATGCTTAAGTACTTTCAGGTTTTAGAAGAAAATGAAAGTATGACACACTAAGAAATTTGGTAGGCGCGGCCGATTTTTGCCATTTTATTAAATGTACCTTCAAATTTTTGTAGGTTTACCTGCCGGAGTAATGGAAAAAAACCGGTTTTATATTCCTTTTGAAAAACAAAGGTGTTCTCAGTTTACGAAGTACCGTAGGGATGTCTTTCGATCGATTTGGCCCATTTTCAATACCAACTTGCGTGCAAGAAGTGCCAATGTTTCCGCCAAATTTAGAATCGATAGCCTAATTTTTGCGGCCAGAAGAATATTTACAACGTATATTGCACAGACGGACAGACAGCCAAACTCTCTCAAATCTTTAAATCGATTCAGAATTTAATGCTGATCGAGAATATATATACTTTGTGGGTTGTGTGAAGCTTCTTCCGAGTGTTGCATATGTTTTGACAGAATGAATTTTTCAGAGATGGGTATAAAAAATAAAGGTCATCCTTATGGACAGACCATAAAAATCTATTTGGGGTATCGTATACATATATAATACATATATATTCAGCAAACGTAGTGCAATTATGTAATGAAGCTTTCGATTATGGCTGAAAAGCTTGCGAACGAACTCTCATGTAGGTTCTCCTAAGGGAGAACAGGATCGTGGATCACATATTCGTTTACTTACGGAACGCTTTCGGACGCTTTTTCGATTTTCGGGAAAAGTAATGCCAACGAGTTGTACGAGATAAGTGAAGAGTGATAAAGTCTTTGGCAAGAAAATTAATTTTTCTTAATATGGACCAACTCGACTCACGTTCTCACCCTCCTTCAGTCCCCCTATAAGGACTCCCATGAGAATTGAGCTTTTACTTGGGAGCATGTTTTAATTTTTAGTATTTTAGGACGAAAATGGGTAAAATCTCTTAGGTAGGCAATGTGGTGTAGTAGCATACTTCATTATCGTATTTCGTCGATTTTTATTAACTTGGTTTAAATGTAATGATTAGATTGATTGGTTGGCCTCGGCAAAACTAATAGACCCAGATGGCCGTTTTTTTTTAGAATTTCCTTTTGCCATTTGCATTTTAAGAATTTCCTTTTGTTTTTCTCATCTCTTCTTATTCGTATTTCGTACTTTTTTGTTATGCTAATCAAAAATAAGAATCTTCATTTCCTATCATTTTAATCACTACTTATTATTATTATATTATAACGCATTTGTTTATTGCACTTGTTAGTAATGTTGTTGTTGCTATAAAAAAAAGAACTTATAACTGAATCCACTGAACGTGGATGTGACTGAATGTGGATGAAAGTTCGCAAGAGATTAATACGAACAACGAATACAACAACAATATTATCAAGTTCTGCCAAGGTGGTTGTAGTAATGAATGCAGCAAATGGCAGCAACAGGGTTAATAATTTTTTATCCAATCCCTATAGGCATGCAGGAAGAAGGACGTGCGGTAACGGTGCGCGATTTGCTCAAAGGTCTCTATGAGAAAGCATGTCAGCAAAAATTATGGGGCTTAGTACGCCACACTGCAGGAATGTTAGGCAAACGTGTAGAAGATTTAGCCAAGGCGGTCACTGACTTACTAGTACGTCAAAAACAAGTTACGGTTGGCATGCCACCACACAATGAATACACTATAACGGCTCCTTTGCCAGAAGCTGATCTAAGGCAATTAATTCACGATGTAAGCCAACGGCATCAAGAGTGCCCCAAGCTTTTTACTTATTTATTGGTTTTCCATTTAGGCTTACGGTGATGATGAAAGTACTGCGATGTTGACACAAGAACTAATGGTTTACTTAGCTATGTTTATACGAACTGAACCTCAGCTTTTTCACGAAATGTTGCGTTTACGCGTTGGTCTCATAATACAAGTGATGGCTAAAGAATTATCCCGCACATTAAATTGCGATGGCGAGGCAGCCTCAGAACATTTACTAAATCTATCACCTTTTGAAATGAAAAATCTTCTATATCATATATTGAGTGGCAAAGAATTTGCTGTTAGTAGTGGTAAGATTTTTGTTATGTAATTCTTATACGAAATTACGTTATTTTTTTTCTTCATTTCCTAAGTGGCTCGTGGTAATCTTTCGATTGTTAGTTGTAAATCCAGTCGTGTTAGTAAAAAGAGTCAAATTGGTTTGGCTGATCCGGAAAGTGAAGATGCAGTAATAACTACAATTGATGATCGCCAGGGTCAATGGTTGCGTCGGCGGCGTTTAGACGGAGCTTTGAATCGAGTACCCCGTGATTTTTACTCTCGCGTTTGGTCTGTGTTGGAGAAATGTCAAGGTCTTGCTATAGAGGGTAGGATTTTACAACAGAGTTTAACGCAAGAAATGACTCCGGGGGAACTAAAATTTGCTCTTGAAGTAGAAACGGCCTTAAATCAAATTCCTCAACCCGAGTATCGCCAACTGGTAGTTGAAGCATTAATGGTATTAACCTTAATGACGGAACATAATATGGTACCAAACTTGGGCGGAATTATTTATGTTGAACATTTAGTGCATAAGGCCAATCAATTGTTTTTGGAGGATCAGCGGAAAGTGCAAGGCGATGCCACACTATGTTGTGCTAAATCTAAAGATGGTAAAGATCAACATCAGGCTTCATCGGGTATGCTGCTATGCGGCGGAGCTGCCTATATATGTCAACATTTATACGATAGGTATTTATGCCTATAAAAATTATGGATATTATAAGATATAAATATGAATACATATACAAATAACGGCCATTATACTTGAACTGGTTGAATAATGGGAGCTTTCTTATTTTAGTGCTCCCAGTGGCAGCTACGGTACCATGACTTATATGGCTCGATCTGTAGCCTTAGTTTTGGATTGTATACCTAAACATGGTGAAATTGAATGCAGTATCTCGTAAGCCGGATCCATGGCTAATAATTGTAGTTTTATTGTTTTATATACTGTTTTTAAATGTATGTTCAAATATTTATGGAATATTTTCTCCGATAAAAGAAATTAACTCCTTACTTTAAGCGGAGCGGAGCTTTAACGCTCTTTATTATTTCATAGCGCAATTTCCGGGAATTTACTACGCCGGAAACATGCAAATAAATTTTTTAATTTTTAAAATGCATTTGTTATTTAATTTGGAAAAGTTCCACACGTAACTCGAAAAAAAAGACGGTAATATCTTTCTTAAGCTCGATGCCAGGCTTATGATTCTTAATATCGAATGAGCGCAGTTCTCGATAAAGTATGCATTTTTCCTACTTTCCTAGTAAAAGAGAAATCTTTCGATCGTAAAACTGTCTCTTGAACGAGTTTACTCGACGTTGAGAACCGTAAAAATAATTTTCTTTTTATTTGGACAACAAAGTGTAACGTAATAACAATATAAGTTAAAAAATTGGTCACTCATACCAAGAATACTTCCGCATGGCACTATTGACTAAAAAAACAGTGATGTCGAATATCCACCGACGAAAATTGATCTGTTTTTTAACACAATAACATCGTACGTCCTAACAAGGATAACAAGCAAATCACTGCAATATATTTTTAAGGCTTTCACTTTAGGAATTTCAATAATTCGGCTATTTTTCGTGATTAATATCGCAAAAGACTGAAATCTGCACTTTTTAGATTTTGAATTTAGAAAGTTACTGCTTCATCTTAATTTTAAATCTTTGGAATCATTTTCGAGCTGAGTAAGCATCTTTGTCCCTCTGTCTGTTTGACATCTATCTACGTAGTCTTGTGTTTACCTCAAACTCAGAGATATTTTAATGATTCGAAAGAACGAATACTTTTGAAATGCATTCGTTCGGATCTACTGCTTCCCGTATAACCTATTTTAAGTTTTTTTGTGATATAAATTTTAATAATTCTAGGAGAAAGAAAAGAAAGAAAGCTACATTTTGGCACTTGCTAAGTAAGGAAGACTTAAACAGGAGAGAACCATTTCTTGAAGGTGCTACATTTAAAAGTCTGATTATGAGAACAATGTCCAATCTTCATGATAATAACGGGGATGATTAGTAAAAAATAATGATTTTACAGTTGAATCTCCTTTGGTGAACTAAGACTGCTAATAGTCTTTTTCGGGCGAACGTTGACATAAAGATCCCCCAACACAGGTAATCCTTTATATGGTATCAACGTCCAATATATAATGTCATGTCGAAAATAACTTAAACACTCTGTTAGGCGAAGTGGTGTATGTTGTGAAGTTTTCCTTCGTTTTTACTACATTTTAGCCACGGTCTCTTCAAATTAAAGTTTGCTTTTTTGAGTAATTCTTAGACAAGATGAGCTTTAGATCAAGGCTAGGGGCCCGAGGCCAGTCGTAACTTTTTGATTTTCCCATTCCAACCTGTTTCCCGGCATCCATTAATTTTTTATTTCTCCTTGATTAAAACCTCCAGTTTGTTGTGTTATGAATTTTAAGTTACATTTGCTGAATTTGGACTCGTTAACCAATTCTAAATATCAATTTTTAATTTTTAATTTTGACAATACAGCAACTCCGAATTGCAATCTGATCTAATATAGGTATAATGTCGCAATCATGCCATGTACACATTCTTGGTCTTCAGTTATTTTGGAGATGATGGGTTAAACAAAAGTTTCTTAGCAGAATATTACTATCCCGCTTTGAAATTTTGAAATTTTATTAAAAAATTAAAATCAGCAAAACCACAATGTGTAAAGAGTAAAGTATAATTAAGCAGTGAAATAAGAGTTAAATAGTTAAACGAATTACTTGAGATGAAAGAAAGAATAGAATAAAGGAAATAATTGTAGAGCAATTATGTTTCATCTAACAATAACCGCGGTCGGGAACACGTTTCCTGGGAGCGCATTTTATAATGTTATCAACACGCAATATCATTTCGGCTGCTTCCGTAGCAGATAGTAATACTTGGCGTTTAACGGCGAATGATTCAGTAATACCCAATTCTTTCATATCACCGATTTTACCTTTCTCCATATCTAGGCCGGCTGTGGGTGTGCCTTGTGCATGGGCAGCTCTTAATTCGGAAATTAATTGAGCGGAATCGTAGCCGGCATTGTCAGCAATTGCAGTCGGCAAAGTAAGCAAGGCGCCTATAAAAGGGAATATGCATATGTAAGATATATTCCAAATTTTATGAGTAATTAAAACTTGCGTGCAAAAGCCTCCATTGCAATCGACTCTTTTCCGGGTGTCTCGGCAGCTTTTTTGAAAACAGCATTGGCCATTAATGCTTCGGAGCAGCCACCACCGAAAATGGTACGCGATTCTTTAACAGTCGCAGCCAACACACATAATGCATCATGTAAGGAACGTTCAGCTTCGTCTAAAATTTGTTGCGTAGCTCCACGAATTACTATAGTGCACGCTTCACCCAATTTGACACCACTGAAACGTAATAACGTATCCTCTCCAATCATAACTTGTTCGATAAGTTCACATTCACCCAACTTAACCAATGACGGATTATCAAAGGTCGACACAATTTCACCACCAGTGACTAAAGCCAAACGTTCAATGCCATCAAAGTCAGCATGTTCAATAGCCATTATGCCAGCGTCAGCAAACAATTGCTCAGGGTAATTGTAGATCAATTGACGGTTAATAAATACATTGCAGTTATGATTGAGAATCTTTTCAACTTTATCTTTCATTTTTTCTTTTTCAGCTAATTCGAGGTCAGCAATTTTAGCTAAAGAGTCGACTTTAATGCTACTACCGAAAACTTTGATTTTATCTGTATCCATAGGTGTATTAGCAATAAGGATTTTTGCCTTCTGAACCTAAACAAGATGAGATTGTCTTTTAATTATTCATCAGGCAATTAAAAATCTTTGTTTCTAATTATAGAATAGTGCTTTTTATTCAGTTGAAAGGAATTCACCAGCAAACTCGTCAAAATGGCTGTGATATGCCTATTAGAAAATACATAATTCACAACCGTTTTGGCGGCCTGATAGTAAACAATTCTTGTTCACTTTGATATAAACAATTTATGTAAATGTAAAGCTTACCCTTTGAGGTTGATGTACACCCGGTTTTTTGTCCAATAAAAAGCCTTCGTCTAGAAAAGAATCCTCCAAAGTACCGCCAGTTTTTTTAATAATTTGAAGCGCATGTAAGTCGCCTGAGCCTTTTAGACGTAACACTGCATCAACCGCCAATTTCGCGAAGAAGTCCTTATGTTGATGCAAAATTTTTGATGATAATGTAGTACGCGATATATTTAATAAATCTTCTTTGAATTTTTCATCATTTGCCGAATTGTCCTGAGATGCTTCCGTTAGCGCTTCACGAGCTACTTTTGTAGCCATACGCCAACCTGCAATTATTATTTGTGGATGCAATTTCTGGTCGATAAGTTTTTCAGCTTCGCGTAAAAGTTCAGCTGCCAAAACAGTAACCGACGTAGTTCCATCCCCGACCTCGTCATCCTGTACGCGAGACATATCGACTAGAATTTTGGCAGCAGGGTTATCAACTCCGACAGCTCGTAAAATAGTAGCTCCATCATTTGTCACTTGAACTTCACCCATATTACGGCCGTGTGATACCAATATTTTATCCATTCCTTTAGGACCTAACGTACTTTTTACTAAATCACCAATAGCAATGGCTCCAATGAAGGACGAAAGCCTTGCCATTTCGGCTTTTTCTTCCTGTGCGTCATTTTTAAGCACTCGTACAGGATTTAAAGACACCTCCTAGAAAAAGTAACAATTGTATCATTTAAGAAAAAGTCTTAATTAGCGTGGCAACTCTAGTGCAAAACGGCTAAAATATACAGAGCCACGGACTAACATAACCAAACTTTCGTTTTCGATTTAATAAAGCGTTTCTTCTAGGATCAGAAGAATCCCTTCTTATTGAGATCCACGCCTAATTCATCAAATTCATTCAGTGTGGGTGTTTTTAGCACTTATTAGGATGATTCATAATTAGCACGTTCTTTAAAACAAACATTCCAACTAATTTAAAAAAAAAGAAAAAAGTCAAAATCATTTTCGTAAATTAATTGGAAACTTTTTTCTTTTTTTTTTTTCGAGAATTCTACTAATAAAATGTAAAAACTTATGATAAAGCAGGCAAAGATTTTAGAATAATCTGGAACCGAAATCTCACGTGTATTTATCGTGGTCATTGATGCGGCCATTGTATACTTACTAGCCGGTAATCTTTTTCGCATAGCGTTCTTAGATTAATGCAATAATTTACATAAATTTTCATGATTACGTTTCCTTATACATTATATATGTAATTACTTCAATACTTTTATAAAAAGTTTTTCTTACCATTTTTATATAAATTAACAAATTCAACCTTTTTCTTTCTTTAAAAACCACACAATGCACTTACACAGAGAAAACACCCGTCTATACTGTTGCCAAGAATCGCAATATGATTGTTAAGCGAGCAATTTGTAGGGAAAATTTTTAATGTTACAAAAGTGGATGAATTTTTTGTTATTTATCGATTTTATCGATAACTCCTATCGTTCATTCTCAACCAAAACTCTATACAACCAAAATTCTATTAAACCAAGATTCTCTTTTATATTGAAACAAAAAACAAACTGTATGCGTACATAATACACTTATATTATTATTTATTTTTTTTTATATGTTAAATCCATTTAATTAATATAGCGTACAAAAAAAGTTGAAATTTAATATGTTATATGTAAAATACATGGGGACTGTGTGGAATAATTGAAAAAATAAAATGCAAACAATATTAATTAGTAGATAATGAGTAGATAGTTTGTAGATGATTGGCGTAGCTATGGATTGATGCATTGGTTTTAAAATTTGCACGAAACGTCGACGAGGTGTGATTAATTAACAATTTCACACCGTTATCGTTTAATTTGCTTTAACTTGGAGCTTGAAGAAAAGAATTTTCTGCATGAAAATTTTTTATGTACGCTTTGCTTTAGTGTTGCCAGGCCTTATTTATTGATTATTTAATGCAACGTTCGATTGCGAACGTTCTCAAAATTCTATTAAACCAAAAATTTCATATTGCATGCACACAAACAAATTCCATTAAACCAAAACGGAGCCCTAATTCTATTAAACCAAAATTGTATTCAACCGAAAATTTCATAGTGTATGATATAGTAAAGTTTATAAATTATGGTTTATGTCCATGGTAATTGATTTTATAAAACTTGTACTACCCTTCTTACCTAATGATGGAATGTTCTTGCAGCTTCAATTCAATTCTATATAGAACTGTTCATAACTAGGATAACTGTTAAATAACAGCACCAACGTCTTGCATTCTGTTAGATGGCAATAAGGATGGCAACACTTAAATGATTTTGAGTGAATGATTTGAGTGAAAAACAAGATCTTCCTTCATTTTATTTATGTTTACTTTTATTTTAAAACTTATCACATGTTTTACTACTAAGAAGCCGAAACAGAACACCAGCAAGTCGTCTAAAGACCAATAATATAGCATATATAACCCAAAGCACATAACATATATACTCGAAGAGTAACTTGAAAAAATATCAACGAAATAATATGTCAATAGATAACGGACCATAGATCTAATATCGAAATATTGTTCTTTCTAGGTAAGCTTATGAACAGAGTTTGACTTCAGGGAAAAGATTTCAATTAAGGGTGTAGTAGCCAAAGTTTGTAGCGCTTATAGATATATAAGTAAGACAAATGGCTGAATCAGAAGGGTAATTACCTATTTTTAAAGTAAGTTTCGTCCGCAACTAAGATGAAAGTTGATAATCGCTTTCGTTCACGCTGAACGAATAACCTGAAATAAGGAGCAAACTTACATTTGTATCTATCTGGATTTCGAAAGCAGAAATCATAAACACACTAACTAATCTTGCCCCCAGATGAACTAAAATGGAAAATACAGTTTGCACAAAAGACATTACTCGTGGTAGTCGTATCTGCTGTGAAAGCTCTAAAAGGTCGCAAATTTACATCAATCAAAACAGCGGTTAGTGCAAATAAACCGTCGTATGAGAAAAATTATATGATGAAAAGACAATTTGTTGTCGTTTTCAGCTAAAAAACTAAAGCGGAAGCAATATTTTTCGTGCGTAATTATACGTTTTTCAATCTGAAAGGGGGGAGAAAGGCATATATAGATCTATTTTAAGCCCTTCTGAATTTGACACACGTCCGCCTAAAGTTAACATACCCTGTACCGCAAATGGTGTAGGGTAAATATAGATGAACTAAGTGTATTTTATTATAAAACCTACACAACAAATCACGAATATATTCGTTTTTCTGTTTGTTAACATATGTACATATAGTATTCTGTTCTTTACGAAAGAATTTCCATCGAAGTTCTCTTAATCCCTGGCCGCGTAATGCGCCATGGATTGAAATGGATATGAAGTTTTATAACTTTATAACTATAAAGACAAATATAAATGAAATGAAAAGAAAGGACAAAAGAAAAAGAAACGATAGTCGTCAAACGAGAGTGCATGTTGTAAATAAAATTTGCCGAGAAAACGATAGCATTACCTAAATATGGTATACGAAAGTGACGCTCTTGACTTGATTTATGGTCGGATTATGGTTGTCAGTACGGATCTATTGTGTGCTTTGCTTGGTGGACGTACACTTCACAATTGGTTTTAAATTATGAGGTTGCGAGTAAAATTACACTTCATTGGAAAAAACAAAGAAAAAAATATATTTAGTAAATATTATTATTATTATTATTATTATTATTATTATTATTATAATATATTTGGCCCATTAAAATAAATGCTAGGATTAAAAAAGTAGGATGAGCACTAGTGCTAGGAAATATTTTTAATAAATAATCGATATATTTAAGTTAAGTTAAGTTAAGTTTACAAAAAAATAAAAAAAGTGAGTGCATGCAAGTGGAAAATTTCGAATACTTAATATTTTTAATTTTTATTCGCTGCATTGGCACAAAATGTACAAATTGTAGTTCTAACATTGCTTGATTTATCATCGTATTGATGGGTTAAATATAACGAGCAAGGCCTTTCAACGTTACCTAAAAATAATATAAACGTAAATTTACAAAAAAGTATGTAACATATGTATGTATAAAATTCTTCAATCATTTTTTTTAATCCAACATAACTTAATTAAGGTCTGTTAGTGCAGATGAGTCGTAACGGAATTCTTCGAAATTAAATTTATTTTAACGCATCGACGGACACGACCAATTTTGGGGACGTCCAAAATTTACAATCAATTTATTTTAAAAGTAATTGCGATAACCGAAATGAATGTCATAATCTCCACAACGATACAGATACGAGTCTTCAAGTTATATAATAGGTGATTGCATGTATTTTGATCAGTTACATTTATTGGCCAAAAAAATAATAAAGTAATGCAAAGCATCAATGTACACAATGGTTACATTCGATAGTTAAAGCCTTTCTCCACACAAAATAACAATTTTTCATTTAGTATTTTTAAGTTATTCAGTGTATACAGATAGTAATCGTGGAACGATCAAAATTGTATTTTCGACATTCATTAAAAGAACAATTGATGAATCCATTGTTTTTAGAGGCTTACATGTGATAGGAAAGATCCGAAAGGAGGGAAAATGGCTACCATACGAATTGACTGCAGATACCATTTCGAAAAGGAAGAATTTTGTGTGGCGCGTTGTGACTAGGGATGAAAAACGGTCCCAAGCCCAAAAAGTCATAGGTTAGTCCAAAAGACCCTCCCACATCGACACCGAAGCGCAATATTCACGGCCACAAAGTTTTGCTATGCATATGGGTGGGATAAGCGAGGTGTAGTGTATTACGAGCTGCTAAGACCGAATGAAACTGTTACTGCAGATGTCTAGCGACAGGTATTGAACGAATTGAACGAATTGAACGAATGTTTGCAGAAAACACTAGCAACGCGCGAACGTTACAAGAACGTTACAAGACTTGTCAAAGTTACATTGTTGCAGCTCGAACGTGAACTTCCTTTGCAGCCAGCGTACTCACTCAGCCATAAGGTTTACTGATTATCGCTTATACGGATCGATGCAGCATGGCTTGTTTGGCACGGTTTCGAAATGCGGAAGAAGTGCGAAAATGGATCGAAATCATGACTGTTCTTTCGACAGTGTATCCTTGTATGTTGTGCTAATTTTTCTCAACATATAGCTTTTTCCCGAATATATGCCTTTTTCTACTAAGAAAATGATCAAGATACACACAAGCACCTAATAAAATGGAGTGAACACCGAGTGAAAGCCCTATAGTGGGCCACCTTACACCAGTTCCCTTAATACAGTTTTTTATACAATCACTTTACAAAATCAGGCGTTGTAGCGAAAGTGATCCAAGGAGTAGTCCAATCCGTATCATTTTCTGTGGCGCTCGTTCGCGGGCCAAAACACGTCAGTGTATCAAATTTTATTAAGATATCCCAAAACCGTCTGTTGTGAATACAAGAAAACAAGATCGACGGACAGACAGAGCAGCTTCAGAGAGAGATTTTGAATTGACCGGTATAATAAAATAATAGAATTGATGAAAGAAATAAAATAAAGGGTCTATCACAAGTCCTTCTGGGCCTTGCGTACTTCGGCGCAAACTTCATATACCCTTGAACGCACAAGTGGTGTAGGGGTATAATAATCGACTTCAAAATTGAAATGCTATAGCATTTACGTCATTTTGAATGAAACAAAAATGAAAACAAATGTTATGGCATTTACGACCGGCCCTCAATATGTTAATTAGCATTTTCAAAGAATATTTTCTGGCTTGGTCCATCTCCATCCAACAATCAAAAAAAAAAAAAAAAAAAAAAAAAAAAATTTTTTAATTTTTTAAAAAACGGGGTT
>CCAG010019380.1:0-35978 GCA_001077435.1 Glossina morsitans morsitans | reverse complement strand
CCGCAAAAATTTAATTAGCAATTTCAAAAAAAATTTTTTGGGTTGGGCCATCTCCACCCAAAAAAAAAAAAAAAAAAAAAAAAAAAAAAAAAGAATATTTTCATATTTTAATAAACGAGGTTGCTCTCGAGATCCAGAAAAGTGCTTCTGAGTATTATGTTAATCTAAATAGAATGAATAATTGTTAGAGCATGAAACCTTATGAGCCCTTTACGCTTTTTAACTATGTATCACACTTGCGATAATCTACTCTTTTTTTTTTTTTTTTTTTTTGGAAGATGAGGAACTCGCCAAATTTAACTGGTACTTAAAGGTGAGTGATAATGATTCACAAGCGTCGCAAACGCAGTTTTAATGCAATTTGTTGCAGTTATAGTGTCACTGGAACCGCCTAGCTATCGCATAAAGAGCTTAATAGTGTCCTTAGGTTTTATGAAAGAAAGCTGCATTTGCAAAATCTCTGTTTTTTTTCCAAAAAATTGAGGATCTTAAAATCCAATTCCACACACAAAAGTACCGCCGTTTCCCACTGATTATTTGAAGAAGTTTTGAAGCGTTTCGTGGTTTTATAGAATGCGACTTTCATTAACTTCCTAAGTGAAAGAACGAGTATATTAGTCTCAGATCATTTTGCAGCATCTTTCGCTGAAAGTATTTAAATTCCTGGTTAAGGTTTCAATATCCGAATCGAAAAATTGTTACATTTCGATTTTTGAAAATAGGTTTTCTTTCCTCACGGACAATATTTTGCCCATTTGTATATGATTAAGACGATCTTTTTTATTTGTAAAAATCCTTGCGTGGATAGGAAACATGAGCATGGGCGATTTTAATAATATGGCTGTGTTGGTGGGTGGAGTAGTCAAAATAGCAATGCCAGGGCGTTGCTCTATAATTAAAGCCGCCTACACCACTTGTGGTACAAGAGCATATTAAGTTTATGTGGATGTGTGCAACAACCAGAAGCACTTGAGAAAGATCCATCTTTTACTGCAGCGATCGATTCAGAAAGCGTTTCTGAGTGCGTCTGCCCGTCTGTCTCTCTGTCCATCTTGCTTTCTTTTGTTCAATCTATAGTCCGCAATTTTTGACATATTTTGACAGAATTCGTTACGCTGACATGTTCTGTTACGATTTTTGTCAGTGCTTCGCATATAATATCTGATTTTCAAATGTCGTTATATAAATAACTGCAGGATGACGTAGTGGTGGGACGCGTTTTACTACCGATTTTTTTACTTGTTTTTCAAATAAAAATTGGTGTAACAGTTTGCCTGTTGAAACGAATCATTATAGCGTTTGTGCTGCTGACTTCTGCATCTATTAACCGTTTTAGCAAATATTCGGAATTCATTTGACGAGAGTAACGAGAAAAGAAGAGCTGAGAAGAAGTTTACACGTTTAGACGAAGTTTTGAGGTTATAAATATGAAACAGCCAGAAAGATGAGCTTTATTAAATCCCCAATTTCCCAGTTAAGGCGTTTCCCAATTATCCAGTTAGGTAAGTGAAAAGCTTAGATCGATGTAGAAAATGATTCTGAATCGATCGGTATATCCGTATATATCTTGGATCTATCTCAGATCCTTCTGCATGTTGCGTACATCCACACACACACACACACACACACACACAAACTTAATATGCCCTTGCATCACCAGTACAGTACACTGCAGTAGAGTACAAAAATTGAATTGAATCGATATTAAATTTTCTTTTTCTTCTTCTTCTTCTTCTTCTTCTTTTTTTGTTTTTTTTTTTTTCTAATTAAAATTAAACTTTACAACATTTACCAGTTATTATAACGGCATCGAGATGAGATATGTAACTTTTTGCTAAGCGTAAGATTTCAATTTTTGATAATTTACGATCGTGGGGCTCCGTCGGTATTAGGGTGCGCAGTGTATTGAAAGCAACATTTACGCTAAACGAAGTACAAAATAAAATAAATCGTTAGTTGCTAGCATCAATAGATATGAATATATAGAATTATATAGATGTATATGTATGTAACGTACCTTTGGGTACGACAGCGTTCCCGAGCGTTCACTGCCTGTCTGGGCTTGGCCGGGCTATTCGAGGAGTCCGATTCCGATTGACTAACGCGACTATTTAAATTCATATCTAATTGCTGATAATTTGTATAATAATCCATATTGTGTGTTAATATTATTATTAATTAACGTTAATTAATGGAATTTTATTTTCAAAATTTAAGTGAGTAAATTTTTTAAATGCTGCCTCCCTATAACCATTAGGCTTTCTCCCACAAGACTAAATTGATTATATACATCTTTTAAACACTTATAGAGATATATTGTGAAAGATCTCATATTTTTTTTAAACTAGAGCATAGCAATATGAGATATTGCGTATGTATATATATATATATATATATATATATATAATTAAAACAATACATACATACATACATACATACATATATATATATATATATATATACATACATACACCTACGTATATGTAAACACACACGGAATATAGGTTCACCAATCAAAGAGAGGATTGGGCCAACGATTAGGTCGCATCACTACCATATTACACAGCTACATATATATTTTTGTGTTTTTCTTCCAAAAAAAAATAAAACAAAATATTTTCAGTTCATCGGCAACGATAGGAGATTTGTGGTTTTGTTTTCTTTTCCTTTCCTTCGTTTGCCTTAATGCCATCATCCCGCGTATGTTAGACTTTTCGTTGTGTTTACTAAATGTGTAAAATGAATTAAATCATTAATGACGACGACAAATTGCCCATAAACACTTTATGAAATGAACAAGTATTATTATTATTATTATTATTATTATTATTATTATTATTATTATTGTTATTATCACATATGATCATCTAAGTGAAATGCGGTCGTCACACATGGACGCAAGTGGTTATTAAATATTTTCATGTCATCTTTTCATTTTTGTTTGCTTTTGCTTTTGCTGAAAACTCAAAGCGAACTTCAAAATTCAATGCGGTCAGTATTAATATACACGCACAACTGACTGTTCAGAGAAGGATTTCCTTTATATTCTGCAAGAGTGAGTGTATTAATAATAATAATAATAATAATAATAATAATAATAATAACAGTCTTATAGTCTATACTAAGAAGACTTATTTATATTTAAAGCGCGCAGGAATAAACAAACGGTTTCGATAGTTTTCTCTTCATTTCATAGAATAAAATGACAAACTCTTAGCTTAGATTTATGTTTAATCGTATAATCGTTTAATCGGATACATCGGTATCTTGGGTTACACTGCAAATACAGTTTTTTTTTTTTTTTTTGGAAAATCATGAAAACTAAAATTTATGGAAAATAAAAGGATAAAGGTAACGGCACTTTTCGGAAATCGTCTAAAAGTGGATAAAGTCTTGATTGAATTTGGTTTAAAGATATTTTAATGCTTTTGCTTTGCGGTATAAGAGACTGCTAAGTTTGTGAGGATGTGTACAGCACCAAGAAGGATTTGAGGGAGAATCGCTTTCTGAAGCATGTCGGCGCATCTGTCCATCTTGGTTTTTTGTGTTCAACCTACCGGCCACCATTCTTGTGATATTTTGATGAAATTTCCAAACTTGTCGATCCGTCTGCTCGTCGGTGCTGCAAGTTTTGGGATGCATTAATGAAATTTGATACACTCGCATGTGTTTTGATCCAACGACAAATACTATCTAAAATAGTTCAGATAGGACTCAGTTTTTCGTCCGCTTCTCATCTATCATGTATCTTGCGTTGAAAAGTTGTTATATGAATAACTGCATTAAACGAAGTGTTAGGTAAGGTATTTAATGGCGGACCGTGACCCACTATCAGGTTATAACTTGTTTTATTTCAGCTTTGAAAATAAAAGACTTTGCCACAAATTATAATTTCATCTCAATCTTTTCTTATTAAATAGAATCCGATCTTTCACAATATAACGATTTTTCTTCACAGTTTTGAAAAGTTTGAATCCTCTTCTTCTTCTTTTTGTGCAGACATGATATGTATTTGCCGAAACGAGTCACCGATACAAAATGCGATAAGTCCTCGTGTTCGTTCGCTAACCGCTTATTGCATTGCCTGCCTTGTTAGTTGTAACTGGAAAAAGTGCGCTTGTCACTTTACAAAAATCCAACACTGTTTAAAAGAACTCAGATATCGAGTAAGTCGAGAGATGATAGAAGAAATATTTGTCCCGACTTTTTTTCGCATTGCTCTCACAAGTTTAGATTCAATTGTCTTTTAAACAGATCAATAGATTCATCCCGATATCTAACAGGTTGCTTTTCTTTTCCCCTCTTCAATTTCTGCCTTTAAATGAACTTAAAGGCTTAAGTGTAATCTTAAGTTTTTTCTTGAAGAAGAAGCAAGTAAACGGAATTTGGAATTGATTGAGTTAACAGTTTTACACCCTACATCAGTTGTCGTGCAGGATTTGTGCGAACGCATCTAACACACAGAAGGGTTTTACCTTAAGATAGATCCATCCTTTATTATACTGAAAATGATTTTGAATTGATCTAAGTCTGTCTGTCCGCCCGTCTGTTGTCTGGTATAAACTTGTGGAGAAATTTGGTACACTGACGTGATTTGACCTAAGCGCGAACGCTATTGAAAATCTGTCCAGATTTTCGACCATTCCCCATATAACACCTCATCTTGAAAAGTCGTTATATGGGAAAATATTGTCATGTTCAAAATTTCTCGATAAAGTTCGCTCGGGAATAGTATTTGGACATTCCGACTGAAGAGGTGTGAAGAATTTAGCCCGGACAGGGTAACTTTTGACTTTTCTCTGACATAACCGTTTCTACCGGAAACTGAACCTTTACATAGGAGAAACTTATTATTTTTAATATTTCATGGTGAAACTGAACTGAAGTTCATAATAGTGAATTGATGTAGTAATCAACCTTACGGAGTTTGGACCCACGTAGGTCTATTTTTTATTTACCTTCAATATGCGGGATTTCATAAAAAGTATGCCTTCGCATGAAAATAGTGTGAGAATTTTTACACCAAAACTAGTGAATAACTGTATTAGGCAAAGTGGTGTAGAGTATCTAATGCTCGGCCTTGACCGACTATAATGCTCTTGCTTGTTTTCTTTCTTGTTTTTGAAGATATTTCAGAGAGCGATTCTCTGCCATAGCAGAGAGTACATTTTTCTTATGAAAGTTTTCACTGTTTTACGGTTAGCTGCTCTTATAGTCGAAGGAGTGCAAAGTCTTACTATTGCAAACGGAAAAAAGACAACTGAGACCGTTAGCGCTTTATTTAATTAATCTCTTAGATACACTTTTAAGATAAATTAATTACAATTTCTTCTCGCACAATTAAATAAACAACAACTTAACGGTCTATGAATCGAACGGCTTATTATTATTTTGTTTATACGCATCAAGAAAAAATTACAAATAAATATATTATTTCGTACGATCGCAATATGCCCGCATATCTTGAACTGGCTTAAAAGTCCATCGTTCAGTATTTTCAAGTTCGCAAAGAATTAACGCATGTGCGTAATTCTCTTAACTGGTTCGCTGTCATTGACGAGTACATCGATCATGGGGAAATGGTAATACTTTATATTATGACGACGAATATACTCGTGTACCTACTTTTTGTGACACAATTTAAGCGCATATTTTTCAAAGATTTTGCGACACCGAAATGGTTGAATGACGAAACTTTTAACGAACTTATGAAAGAACATTTTTAAAACCATTGTCATCTTCTTTTCATCCTCCTCAAATATGCGATTGCTCACTATTGGAAAATGGACGCATTCATGCTAAATTATTAAGGACGGAACTATGACTGTTTCTTGAAAACGTAGATAAATGCTCCAATATTTTGCTTCCTTTATTTACGTTGCCTGTCTTTTGCCATTTAAATTAATTAAACTATTCAATGTGATAAAGCAGACGGATTCGAAATTTTATACAAATGGTCAGATGCTTTTGAAAGCTCGCCTTCAGTTTTGGTAAAGTGCAATAAAACGAACTTAGGGCGACCTAAGTGCACAATGAGCTTATTCTGAAAACAATCGAACGATTTTTTGCGTTTCGTGATGCTCTCATATCGGCGATAGAAGAGGAGTGAAAAGAGTGATGAGTAAATTTCGTCTGTATGCGAGCGTTTCAGCGATAATTCGAATTCGGCGATTGAAGCGAGAGATTACAGTGATGATCATTTTCAGCGATGATGCTTCATTCGATTATTTCAATTGAAGCGGCTCGCCGGACGGTCAACTTTGAAGCACATTAAACAAGTTGAATATGTATACCCTACACCACTTGTGGTATAGAGTATAGTAAGGTTGCAACATCCAGAAGGACATGAGATAGAGCCATCTTTTATTACATCGAGGCATTCTCTTAAACGATGTAAAGGCCACGGCCCACCATTAAATGCTCGATACCAATTGGTTTAATTAAGTTATTCATACAACGATTGTCTAAAATAAGGCACTACGTCGGAAGCGTTCGATCCCAACCACATTCAATAGCATTTATGCTTGGGCGAAATACGTCAGCGTATATCAAAACATTTCAAAAATGGCGATCGGTAACGTGAACAACAATATACAAGACAGATAGGTTGACGTGCAGACAAGCAGGCAAGATTAGATGGATTGAGAAAGTGATTCCGAATCGATCGGTATAATAAAATGTGGATCCTCCTCTTGGCTACTGGATGCATCCGCATAAACTGTATATGCCCTTGCACGCCAAGTGCTGTACGATATGCAATAAAAATCAGATTGACGTTGTTTGTGTTAGAAAAACTTTGTGGTTGAAATGATTATCAGAATTCCTTTCACTTTAAAGCGATACTTTAGCTTTTGTTGATATTTGTAATTTTTTTTGCATGTCACTTGCTGAGAATTGACATACGTGTTATAGTCTACTGCCACATGAGCCTTCTAACAATTTTTGTATCCGTAAAGTAGTTCGGGTGGGTGAAGAATGCTCGTTTTTTTCGTGCATATGAATCGTTCAATTATTTTGCGCTTGATCGTATACCCGAAAATTGGAACAAATAAGAAAATTGTATCTGGCTGTGCCGAGTTTTCTATACCTGTTATCTTACAAAAAAATATTCGAACATAATGAAATTTCGATCCTCTATAATATTGGCTGGGCGTAAGAGATATTTTCCATTTTTGTACAGATAGTGTAACATAGCATTGTATTATTCCAGTTGATGAGTAATGAGTAAAAGCCTATTTCTGTGCTTTTGAAAGCAGAGCTTTTTCCAACTTATTTAACACTGTAGGTACGTTTGTCGATCAACTTAGACCACTTTTCCTGCGTTCAATAACTTCCAATGTTTTAAGCAAACTTAAAGCCACTATTTTACTTTTTGCGACCATATACCGTAGATATTGCATAGACGGACGGATGGACAGATGGGCGTATTTAAATGGATTTAGAATATGACACTTATGAGTGCTGCCAACGTTTTGACAAAATAAGCATAACTCCCCTATCCTGCAGCAATGGGTGTCTTAAAAAAAGGGGAACAAACTCATCGCCCACATTCATTAGCTTTGTTGTTTGATTTGAAGAAATCTGGTGCTGAAACCCATCAAACACTTTTAGAAGCTCATGATAATGCTACTCTATCATATTCCAATTGTCGATTTTAGTTTCAATTTTAAGGCTTATTGGACGCAACCTTAAGTCAAACTGTGAAAGAACTTTCGAACAGCTTAGCTGTTAATGAATCAACTTTTTCTAGACGTTTACATGCCATGAAATACAAAGAATACGAGTTAGCTGAACTGTTTCAATGTCGTGGATTCATTGCTGGCCAGGCGAAAAAAGAAAAGCTTACTGGAGCATATTTTGATTGGTGATGAACGGTGGATCTAACACGATAATCCCGAACGAATAAAGTTATGCGTTAGTCCAGGACACCGAAGCGTTATATTGATGGCCACAAAGTTTTGCTGTGCATATCGTGGGACAAGCAAGGTGTAGTGTTGTACGAGCTGTTAAAACTGAATGAAACTCTTACTGCGGATGTCAAGTGAACAAATTGAATGATGGATTGTTGCAAAAAAGACCAGCAATAGTGGTTAACAAGCGCAAAGTCATCTCCTTGCATGACAACGCTCGACCGCTCGTTGCAAGAGCTGTTAAGGCTACACTTTTGCAGCTCGAATGGGAAGTTCTGCCGCGGCCAGCGTAGTCACCAGGCATAAGGTCTTCTGATTACCACTTATTCAGAGCGATGCAGTATGGCTTGGCCGACACGCGGCATCGAAATGCTGAAGAAATGCAAAAATGGATCGAAACCAATATTGTTCTTCCGACACGGCATCGTCATGTTGCCGAAAAGATTGGAAAAAGTTGTAGAAAATGCTGGAAAATCTTTTGATTAATACAGTTTTTGAAGTGAAAAAAATGATCTGCAATGAGTGCACATGCAAGCACTTGATGACGACACTTGATAGAAACTAAAGGAAGTAAAAATATTTTGACATATGTGGCAAGTGTGCTAAATAAGTAAAATGAAAATTTCTTTATATTTTCAACTAATCATACTTTTTATTTACAGCACTTAACTAAGAATAAAAAAACGAGACAATTTTTTTAAGTATAATTTCAGAAATTTAAGCAAAATCATCGAATCTCTAAATCGTAGGAAGAGATATATAAAATATAGTTTTTCTCTAAATAATTAAATTATTACAAATTACAGAAAAAAGAACATAAAATCCAAACCATTTTGACTCACTGTCTACAAATATAGTATAGAGATATAAATTTAATAAAAGGCAATTTCACTCGAGCACATCAAACTATTTCTAAAATAACAATTGAGTTTTAAAAGATATCCATTGGAAATTGTAAACGCAATTAACAATTATTAACGTTAATTAGGAAAACACTAGAAGGGCGTTCGCTCGGCTGAGTGTAAAAAAAAATAAAAAATAAAAAAAATAAAAAATATATATATATATACATATATATATATATATGTAGAACAATTTATCAAACACACCACAAATCACAAGTACATATATATATACATATATATAAACATACATATATATATATATATATATGTGTTGTATAGCGTTCTTATTCTCTTTTAGTTGCTCCTTTACATGATATGCATACAATACAAAACGCATAAGAAATGAAAGCATTTACAGCAAATATTAATTACAAATAAATTGTAGGGTGCTCTTAGGATTTTTATAAACACAATTCCGCCTGGAGGCGGATTATGGGTACCCAGCACCTTAGGTTTTCGTTGATAACCGGCGTGTGTTAGTGGTTCAATAAAGACTCGGATAAGTGCAAGGCTCTAATAAATATTTGATGAGAACGTAATGAAATTTTAGACTTTTTTTTTCTAAATTGTTTTTTTTAATTCTTAATTTAATTAATCTAAAGTGTTCATGTTAAGGTTCAAGTTTCTGTATCAAACTTTTAAAGCAAAAAGCGTTTTAATAAGTGTTGTTGATAGTCCGGTCAGACGGACCGACAGAAAGATACGGTTACATTCACGCACGCCGGTCAAGAATGTATAAACTTTAGAGAGTATTTGATGTATATTTCTAGAAAGTTACAAATGGAATGACTGCATAAGTGTACATTCATCCTTTGGTGACAGGCACAGGTAAAATACAAGAAACAAAATTAAGAGATAGCATTATTTACATGAAACAGAAATGTTTTGTTTTTTCTTTACATTTTATGAACATACAAACGTATACAAAACAAGATTGATTCTCAAATTTTAACGGTATTATGAAATTTGTTTGTTTTCGATTTGAAATTTTTTTTAATAAATTTTCAAAGAATTTTTGTAATAATAAAAATAAAAATCGTTGCATAGATTTGTTAAAAATTTCAAATAAAAAAAGTTGGCTTTTGCTTGTTTCCTTTCATTCTTCATCTTATTTAAGTAAAGATTTTAAATAAGAGCTGTTATGAGTTTTGCCTTGAAGTTAACAAATTTCTCACTGGTTGCTGCCACACGCTGTAAATGAAGCGAATATAAAGAATGATAAAAATATGATAAAAATATGATAGGGGATTTACCAAGATTAAATCTTGTATTAAATTGGCTAAGCCCCGATTCGCCAATACGACCAATCTTGTAACGGGACCGGGTATGCCTTCTGTATAACCATCATTGGCACGATTGGCATCGCTGTCACCGTCACTGTCACTGGAACCGCTTACACTATTTGCATTGGCGTCACCAGTTTGAGTTTGTACGCTGCCCGAGAATAGCTGTTGCAAGCACAATGCACAAATATATCACTAATGCCTGCAATTCTTGATTACGTGATTACTTACTCGCACAACATCGAAAAGGAAATTGCCAGAACCAGCAGCACCAGCACCGCCCGCATTACCACCAGCCGAATTAGTACCACTGGCTACCGGTAAAAATCTGTAAGCATATTGGATTTATTTTTATTTTATAACTTTTTGCAGTTTAATTAAAAATTAAAACAAATCGAAGCTTGAAGTTATGCTCTTAATGGTTATATACGAACAACTCAAGGGTGATCACATATGTACACACTAGTCTCTGAAATATCTGAAAAATGCGCTTCAAGGACTGTATAAAGTCAATGTGTTTTTGCTAAGGATGAGATGTGTGGTCTCTCGCAGTCAAGACATGTCTGCACATCTGTTCTTTCATCCGTTTGTTCATTATTCTATTCATCTGTTTCCCTCATTCGTGATAGACTTCCGAAAATTGCGCATTTTTACTAAAGAAAGCTAAAGCAAAACTCCCTCATTTCAAGATCAATGCACAGCAAATCATGTTTGACTATTAACTATAGCTAAGCGAAAGTTGCCGCACCTCCACTTATACGGGAACGAGTCCAGTGAATCTAATTTCCGATCACTCGGTTCGCCAAAACGGACCTAATTTCATCAATAGGGCATTCGCACCAACCTAATAACTTACAAGAAGTACTATTGAAATTATTACGTCATCAAATGTAACGTTATTACGTCGTAAAACGTAACACGTAGCACCGTATCATTAAGGACTGACATTGTTTCGATTAACATCTTTCAATGAGGGTCATAAAAAATATGTAACGGCAAATCCAGAAGGGTAGATGATGTCACCAGCTTAAAATTGTAATGTAATTCGCATTCCGTCACACACATAAACGGCAATTTTGTTTGCGCATTTAACCTTCGAAATGGAAGCGGATCTTATTTGAGCAAAATGTTTTTTTTTTTTTTTTTTTTTTTTAAAACAATCACGTTCAACAATCACATCAGACGTTTGCAATGATCCAATGGCTTTCACTCTTGAATCAGAATAGTTGTAGTTCTTCGTCAAGATTCGTTAAGTTGAACTCACAGACAGTCAAAATGGTTGGGAATGTCGTCGCTTCGATAAATAATAGCCAGATTGTCAGACGTAGCTGGTTGCTAAAAAAACTGAAAAGATCATATAATATTTCTTGTTCGTAGATCGGTCCAGTCCAAGGAATTCATAGAGCATCGCAGCATGGCGATAGAAGAAACTTGATTTGTTTTTTGTCCCATAGACCAATTTTTTGAACTCCTTTGTCGTATACCGCTCCTATCGAAACCGAATCTTTATGTAGGAAAAGGGCCAAATTTGCAATAGATGGATGACGAAAATTGGATCATAGTAGTAATTTGAAAAAAAAATTAACCATACTGGATTCGGATCACGGATAGGTCCATTTTTTGGATACTACCGCCAATAAGGATTCTCATGAAATGTAAATCTTTGTAGGATAATTGTTATATGTTTTATGAATGATGAAAATTTGTTGTTGTTGTAAGTGAATGAAATTTGAAGCATATGGGTCTACTTCTTGGACCCCATTCCTCATAAGATTACGCATGGATAGCAAGTCCGTCAGGAAAAAGGTAAAATTAAACCTTTTTGATGATGAAAGTTGATATAGTAAAGTAACAGTTAAGCAGAAAAAAATTAACGGTAGGGAACTATCAGACATAGATGTATGAATGCTAACATATATTATCATGGTTATCATGGTAAACTCGACTCAGGAAATCAGTTTACTTTGTAAAGTACCTGTCTGATAGGTGTGAAGTATAAGAAGAAGTTGAGGAAAACCCCAAAAACTGTAAACGAAGTCATCCGATGCGTTTTTACCGGAACGCCTGATAACACTGAGTAAGTAGTGTTAGTAACATTGATTGGTAACATGAAATTTTTACCTTTTATTTCTATCATCCAAATCAACAGTATCCTCGCTAGAATCCAATGTGAGATCATCCAAAGCCGGTGATTTTGATTCGCTTAATTGTAACTCGTTATTATTAATATTTTTCGTTTTTTCTTCGTCAATTAGGGGCGAAACCTCATTATTGAAGCTCAGTTGTATGGTGTCGTCAGATTTTGGTTGAGCCTGTTGCTCTTGTAAGGCGGCGGCGGCTGCTTGAGCAGCAGCTTCGGCTTCTTTAATTTGACGGGCAACACGTATAGTTTCTTCCAGTTGTTTATTAATCGCCGATAAATCAATTTGTGTATCAGTGGCAACGTCCTTTATGTTTTCATTTTTCGTTTCATTTCGTTTTGTTTTATGTTTTGATTTTTGTTTTATATTTGATTATAGATGTTTTGAAATTTTTCAGTTACATTTTAAGCAATAAATATCATCATCATGCAACGTTTTTATATATAATATAAATTTTTTTGTTTATTATTATTATTATTATTATTATTTTTTTTTTTTTTAACAATATTAATTATTTCATTTCATTTCATTTCGTTTTTATGTTATGCCAATGTTTTTTTTTTTTAGTTATTTAAATTAGATGCAAGATAAATAAAAAGTAGGAGAGAGAAGAATGAGAGAAAGATTAGGTAGGAAATTGAAAATATAGGATAGCGGATACGATATTATGAGCGAGATGGTAAGTTACATCAAAGAGGTACATAAGGATGAGGCAGGCAGGCAGGCAGGCAGGCAGGCAAGTGTTTAGGTAAGCACCCATACATGATGAATGTAATGCAGAAATTATTGGATTCAAAAACACAAAAAAAAAAAACAAAGGATGTTAACGTACATTTGCGTTTGTGTGCGTGTATATGTATGTGTGTGTATGTATGTATGTATATATATATATATGTATGTATGTATGTAGGTATGTATGTATGTATGTATGTATGCATGTATATATATGTATATATGTATATGTTTATATAGTTAGTAAAATACCGTTTTACAAAATCATTTAACAATTTTTACGATTTTATGAATGCAACGTGCATAATGATGTATTTTTGTATACATTTTTTCATTACATTTGGTTTGCGTTGATGATTTCATTTCAATGATTAAACGTTTTGTTTTAATTGATTGATTTAATAATTTTGTTTAATTGAAGGGTTATTACACAAATCGATTTGAAAATTTTATTATGTAGTATGCGCATGAAAAAAGAAAATATAAAAAAAGAGAAAGAAAACAAAAAGCATGAGAAACGTGAATAAACAAATAATATTGTCAGATTAGATTAGAAAGAAATAAACAAAAAAAAAAAAAAAAAAAAAAAAAAAAAAAAAAAAAAATAAAAAATTAATAATTAAACAAAAAATAAATAAAATATAAAATATATAGCCAATAAATTTTTTAATTTTGTTATAAAACTTTTAATAAAATATATGCAATAATCAATACTTAATAATATATTTTTCAAAAATTATTTGTCATAATAAAATCATTGAACAATTTTTAAAAACATAAGCATAATAGAATGAATACATTACATATTTAATTTATATTTATAAAGATAGGCGTGTATCAAAGGATGGAATGGAAGATAAACACAAGAAAAACCATTTGAAACGTAATCATCTTGACACACATACACAGAACCGTAGTCAAGATAATTTTATAAATTAAAACAGAATCAATCCTAAGCATGCGCTTATAAGTGCAACTAATGAACTAACATTTAAAAATTTTCACCGAAGAGTTCACGGCAAAACTGAACCGCCTTGCATTAAGATGTTAATCATCCCTTTGCCATTTACTTACTCTCTCTCTGATAAAAAGCAAATATATTTAATCAGTCATTCAATTAAAGAAGATTAAAAAAAAGGTTTAATAAGAAAAAAAAAAAAAAAAAAAAAACGGAAAATTCAAATGTCAGTTCATTTCGAAACAATTCTCTTTCTACTTGAAATAAATTGAAAATTTTAAAAGATAATGGGAACGATTTCTTTCGTTGCATTCATGTTTTCCTGCTGTTTTAGTGTAAATTTTGTGCGATCACGATATGATTGAACTTGTTATTGTTGTTGTTGTTGTTATTGTTGTTGTTATTGTTGTTGTTGTTGTTGTTCTTCTTTTTGTTGTTGTTCTTTTTGTTGTTCTTATTGTTGTTGCTGTATACGTGTAGTAACCAAATTCTGTTTCAAATTTATGTATGTATATATATATATATATAGATAGGAAAAACCAAAAAAAAAAAAAAGCAAAAAAAAAAAAATCATTAATTTATATTGACAGTCAATTTTGTTTAAAACAATTACTTCAATTAGGATAAATATTTTTCTTAAGGATTTGAAAATGTTTATCCTAAATTGTGATATGTAAGTTTGTGCTTAAAAAGTTGTTGTAGCAAATGTTTTACGCTTTAAATGATTGGATTACGTGGGCACTCACATCAACAGTTGATTACATTTGGTTGATTGGTTGCGTTGAGTCCAATGGCGCTGTGTTCGCAGCATTTGTGCTCATTGTAGTGCTAGTGCTATTACTGTTATCGCTTTCATCATTATTATCGTCATCTTCGGGATCGAAGGAGGGTAATTCAACCGATACACGTATCGAATTGCTGTTATTGTCATCAGTATTATCGTTACTTGGAGAACTATCGCTATTAACAATACTGGTACGAGCCTGATTACCCAAGTTACCTTGTATAGCAGTACGTAATACAGCTGGTCCGACAACGCGAAAAATTTTCGTAAACATTTGATTAACCTTATCATCAACTTGCTACAACAACATAGAGGAAAATTTCGAAGGGGAAAAATTTTGAATATAGATAACAATTGAAATTTATTTAAAGTTTTTTTTGGGTGTAGTGTAGTGTAAAAAAGTGTGCTGGAAAAATGTTTTGTGTTTGCAATTTTGCCGGCATGAGGAAAACAATTTTAAAGTTTAATACTATGTCTACATAGAAGAGACGAGCAAAAAGGAACAATTAGCTGCCGTAAGGTAAAAAAAAAAAAAACTAGATAGTAACCGTTGATACTCTGCCTTTGCCTTCTAAAAACGACTTATTATTAATCGTAGACATGTCAATAAATCGATTATCTGTCTGCACGAGCGGTCAAACAAGTAAGACATTCGCATCTATCAAGTTAGTGATCGTGTGCTCAAATCTCAAGTGCGCCAGATTTACTTTGGCCGTAGTTGAAGTGAATGCTCAGCTCAGGTAAAAGGCATAACACTGGGTGTATGGGCATACACCCTCTCAGCTGTTACAACCACTTCCATATCTCTTTACCATTTCTCACTACTTTCGGACCGTGTAAGACAGACCACTCCCTGAGTGAACGATCATATTAAGAAAAAGAGAAAAAAAAAAAAAGATTTGTTCTTATTCTGATCACTTTTCAAATACTGAACTGAATTTCAAAAGCAGTCCTAACAAACATCTTCCTTTTGAATCCAGTGAATAAACGGACATTCAATGGCGAGTAAAAGTGGATATAAAAAATTAAAAAATATACTAAAATCATTATTTCTTACTGTCCTCCATAGACCACAGACATGAGGCAATTTCAAAAGCGGCATTTGCGGGCCTGCATTGGTGCAAATTTGAATTAAAAAAAAAAAAAATTATTTCATCTATATGTCTATAGGTAGAGGATTACGCCGGATATTTTGGAAAATATAGATTTTCGCGTCGTTTTGCTGAGTGTTTCTTTGAAAAGGCACTCTTTATACCCCATACCACTTGTGGTACAAAGTTACATTAAGATATGTTGATTAAATTTGTCTCGGTCTAAGAAGAAACGCTATTAAAAATACTTTGGATCGGATCACTTCTTCGACTACTTTCCATACAGCGCCTTATTTTCAAAAGTCGTTATATGAATAACTGTATTACGCGAACTGGTGTAGGGCATTGAACGGTCAACCGTCTCACACTATAATGTTTTCACTCATTTTTTCATAGTGTTATACGTACGTACGTATTTCCTAATGGAATGTCATCTTAAAGTTGAAAAGGTGTGTATTGCCCTACAATCATGTTCAATCAATCAAATTTTTTGACCATTTAGAATTTTACCATGCCCGGAATTATCTTCTTATGTTATTCCTGACCATTTCAGAAGTCATTTAAATCAATAAAACAATCGATTTTTTAAAAAAAATTTACTGTGGCCTAGCCTTTTAAAAGATGCTCTTTGCTTGGTGTACGGTGCACCGGAAAGAATCGAAACATGCTGCCCGCAGTTATTAACCAGTTAAGCGTTTATGACGTGTGTACTAGTCGTGAGAAAAGGACAAAATTTGGTGTTATAATGAGAATATACGTCATGATCTGTCCGTTTGCCGTTGTCGGACTTCCCGGACATACACAATTTTATCATACCATAGTTGAGTATTTTAGAATGTATGTATGACATTTTTTCAAGTTATTCCACGATAACCTAAATTTCATATTATCCATACACTTTGCCTTCGACGAGTATACTCGTCATCGCTGAATTCTTGCGACTCAGTTTAAATGGGCATTTTCGAAAGAGGCCGAAACAGTTAACTGGTTAAGCGAACGCATTATTATGAAGGGGCTTCTAGGTGCTTGTTGCTCTTAGTTGAATTTTAACTTTAGATTGAATATTTTTTACATACTAACCAAAAACCCTAAATAACTATAGATATGTGCTCATATATATGTGTGTTTTTATGTTCTACCTTTTAAGAATTACTGTAAAGAGGAAGAAATAGTAATCGATTGAAAGATGGATTTCGCTTATTCTCAAAATAAAGCAAAGCGTAGTTACATAAGAAGATATAAAATTTTGAATTTTGAAAGAAAAAAAGAGAACATTTTTTGCTGTATTATATAATAGTTCTCATGCCTTTCGTATGGTGCTAGTAATCTATTTATGATTGAATGTATGAAGAGAGAGATATCAAAACTACAACAACAAATAGTAGGTTTAAGTTAATTGCTAATTATTTGAATAGATACAAAATACATGATCAATATATAGATGCATACATACGCACATACAATTCAATACCATTAACTACAGATATACACATTCCGTAAATATATATATATATATATATATATATGTAAAGAGATATATAAAATTAACGAATAAATATAATAATAAAAATAATAATAAAAAGGAAGAAAATTGTGTATGCAAAATATTGTTGTAAAGTAGCGGAAAATAGTTAGATTTTATAAATAAAAGAAGAAACAAAATTTATGAAGGACGGAATCACTCTTCCGTTGTAATAATAGTTCTTATAGTTGCTTTCATTTTTGTTTATAGATAGTTGATAGAGTTGTCGATGAGGCTTCTGGGTGCAGTTCGTATTGGTGCGGATTATTCTACAGATACAGATTCATATGCGTGTATAGTATGAAATTTTCATTAATTAATTGGCAGTAATTTAGTTATTTTAACTGTCGTACTTTCGTCATCATTTATCGAACCGTTTAATGCTGCCGTTGCGTGGGAGTTGTCATTGTTAGCGACGAGATCAGTTCTGGTTGTAACAAAATAATTTGTAGAATTTAATAAGCGATTTATATCATTGATTAAAGCAACAAGTTGTGATTCATCAACATCTCGCGTATTAACGTTAACTTGATTATCATTATCGTTATCGTTATCATTCAGTTGATCATTGTTCGAATTATTTAAAGATGTTGTTAAAACACTTGCGATTGTTGCCGTTGGATTATTATTATTATCATAAATGTTACTATCATTATTATTGTAATTATTTGAGGGAATTGCAGTTATTGGATTGTTAACAGTCGTGCTAAGGATAACAGGAGATGTTGTTGTTGTTGTTGTTGTTGTTGATGATGATAATGTTGATGATAATGCGATATTGGTAGTGGATGTTGTTTTGGGAGGTACTATGTAAATGGGACTATTGGTTGTGGTAGTAGTGGCTGTGGTTGTGGTGGTGGTGGTGGTGGTGATAGAGGATTCGGAGGTGCTAGTATCCGAAGTGCTAGGGAGAGCAGTAACAGTAGTAGACATGGTGGTGGCGTTTGACACTATCGCCTCACGCGCACTCACATTATTATCAGCAGCAGCATCAGCAGCAGCAGCAGCAGCAGCAGCAGCAGCAGCAGAAGTAGTAGATGAATCCTCTTGACTATTCGGTGCAAATGTCGGCAAATCGATTTGCACTCTGGTATTTATACCATTATTATTTGTTGTCGCTCTATTGTTAACATTCGCTTCATTATCTACTTTATTAATGTTATTGTTATTAGCATCGTCACTATCATCATTATTGTTGTCGTCGTCGTCGTCGTCGAAATCAGCAGCTAAATTGGGTCTTTGCGGCGATGGACGATTGCTTAATACTGAACGTAATAAATCTGGTCCGGCAACTCTTATCACTTGCGCTATAATACGATTCACTATAGAGTCGATTTGCTATAAAAATTTTTGCGAAATTTTTATTTATAAATAAACAGTTGATATGAAAATTTCATATATTATGTATGTATGTGAGTGCTTGAAGTGTGGGAGAGTAGGTGTGCCTTTGAATATATTCAATTTTTCTTGCTGTTCTTGTTCTTGTTCTTATTGTAGTTGTTGTTGATGTTGTTGTTGTTGTTGTTGTTGTTGTGGTTGTAAATTTTATTTAGAGAAGATAGGATGATAAAGTGCTTTTACGTCTAACACTCACACCTAAGTGCAGGCATGCAGAAATTATTATCTATTCGTCCCTTATCAGCCAAGAGTTTTGCGTTTTTCTACGGCATTTTTTGTGTCAATTTTTTGAAAGAGAGCTTTTTGTCTTTCTGTGTGGTGTTGCAGTTAATTTTGGAACTTTTGCTTTTGTTGTTCATTTTAAATTTGAAATAATGTTAGTCACATTGAAGGTGCTTTTCTTATTTTCAATAAAATGAAATAATTAATCAATGGTCGATCGTTAACCATATATGTATGTATGTACTCGGCCAATTGCATTTCAAATTTTTTTCAATGCCAATATCATTTAAATGCCAATTTGCAGTTCGAACGTTTCGTTGGGACACTTGTTAAACTTAAAATATAAATAAAAGCTTGTATACACTAAGCACATATATATATATGCATATAGTTATATATATATATATATAAAATACATGAATATTGAAAAAAAAAAAAAAAAACAACAACAATTTTTAATAATTATTCTCAATTATTTTGCTGTGGCTGTGATGATTGCCTTTGACTTTCTTCAAATTCTTTGTCCGGTTCAAAGACGATGAGTTCAGCGGGCAATGTCATATTTGTATTTACATGGTATTGAGAATCATCAAGATTTTCTGCTCGCAGTCGTTGACGCGGGAAACCGCTATTGTTATTCAACGCGGTACCCAAAACCGCTGGGCCCACTTGCTGCAGTACATTATTGACAATACGATTTATTTGATAATCAACTTCCTGTACCACAAATCATGTACAGAGTCCACGAACATATACATATGCATACAAATATTAACAAATAAATAAAATACATACATACACAATAATAATGCTGTTATCATAAGCTACCTGTTACATATAAGCCTATAAGGTCGCATATATATATATACATATATATATATATTTATATATATATATGTATATATTAATATATAAAATTTGTGTCTCATATCTTCTTCTTTTTTTTTTTTTTTTTTTGCTTTTATTATTTTTCTTTCTTTTCTTTTTCTTTTTTCTCTTCTTTTTGAAAGCATAATAAAAAAAAATTCTTTTTCTCGTTTAGCCAACTTTTGGCGAATTAATTTTACAAATATTTACCTTTGTTATATCGGGAAATAATTCACGTAATAAACCAATTGTTCTCTTATTGCGTTCAGCTATCAATGCTTCTTGTTCTTTGGATCCCAGTGTTAAAACATCGATTTCCTATAATCAAAAAAGAAAAGAAAAGAAAAGAAAAGTCAAATCGATTTCGTTACCGAAAATGTGTAAAAATCTTATTGTTTAATTTCTTCCATTGGTGTTAATTATTGTTCACAAAAAAAAAGTGAAAGTTGTTTTACACGCTATTGTTGTGTTTTTTTCGTTTTTGCTTAGCCAAAACCAAATTACCAAGTTTCGTTTAAATTATGCAATTGTTCAATTTAAGCGAAATCGTTTTGCTATTTTGCATGCTTTGCTTCTTACTTATGTTATATGATTGGATGCTGCAGTGCAGTTAAAGTAGCGTAAGGTTAGTTCATTATTTCATATTTTATATGATTAATGTGGAATTGCCCTTTGGAAAGTGAATGGTCAACTCCATATATATATATGCTTTATTATATCACCCTACTAGCAGTTAGCATACTTCTCACGTTAAAGATTTCACGATTTATCGAAATTTAATTTTTTTATTTCAAGCATTATATGATTTTTTTTTTTATAATGTAAAGTATTTTTGTAATTCTTACAAAAAATTGCTGAGATTTGTCAAATCAAACCTCTCTCTTTTTTAATCAAACCTAACTCTTTAAGGAAAATTGTTAGCTAACGAGATTCAAATCTAGCCAATATCCGGTCAAAATTAGAACATAACGATCGGCCGAATACAACGCAAGGGCCAAGTGCTCACGGGTGACGGAGGCGTTTCCAAAACTCTCGATATCGGACTGTGTAGTGCTCATGGATAGGTGTATTCATGGCTAGTGTTCTACAGATACAGAAGAGATTTGTCCACCAATTAAGTCCTTTAACGATATTGGAAGGCTTTCTCAGTGTTTGCAACCACTCACGCTAGAATTGCCTTTGTATTGCATGGCACATTACCGCGACTTGTCATTCTCTACTCACACTGAAAGCCTTTGGAGGGAGGGAAACTGTGTGAATTTTCGGAGGATCATAGACATACCGAAAACTTCATTTTTCGTGGTGATCCCAATAAACCAATTAACTGTTTGCTTTAATCCGGCCATGGGGTTTTCTGTTGGAAGAGGCTTAAGAGGTGCATCGGAAGAGGGTTCTCTTTTCTGAGGAAAGCGGACATTTTCTTCTCCCATTCGGTTCTCTCTTGTAGAGGCTTTTACACTTACTCAAGCCCTGGTAGTACTACAAACTGCTTGAAGGCTGGAGTAGAGTTGGTTCTATGCTATGTGATAACGTCGTCGGAAGCATTATTTCCTCAGGAAAGGATAGTTCGCTGGATGGCCTATCGGGATTTGTGAATGGTCCAAAGGCAAGCGTGGCAACGGTTGTGTACAGTAAGATTACAACCGAAGCTGTATAGGATGGCGTAAGTCTACAGAATGACTAGTCTTGAAATTTTAGATGTCCACGGGGGTTAGGTTAGATAAAGTAGGATTGGCCCTGGTATGGCGATGTGCTTCCCATCAAACTATCAAGATGAATGCCATCTTGGCTCTGGTTATTCCGAAGTTTCGTGGGGCCACTAAACAATTAGTTGGTAGATCGACCTCGACGCTTTTCAAAATAATTTTTTTTTTCTACTACTTTAAGGTACTCTTAATAATCTTCATAAAAGTTATTATTCTATTACCTTTCCTTCTATCCTAAACAAATTGTGTGAAGAACTCTTTTCTTTAGAATGTTACAGTGATTCATCCGCTTAAGTCGGAAATGTCACCTATGAATTTCATAGGAGACACCCGGTAACAGTGTTCTAATAGACAATCGTAAAGAAAAGCTTTTGAAATTGTTAAAGACTTATAGCGATTCAGTCGGCTATCAACTATCAACTAACAAGAAGAGCATAGACAAAATGAAAACTGCTTTGCGAAATTATCATCGATACGTAAGAGCGAGAACTTCTCTTGTAAATTCATTTGAGATATTTTGGTTGATAAGCATCGCAAAGCATTATCGTTAATCAAAAAGAGCAGCGAATCTTGGTCGTATTAGAGTATGCTTCCAAAAGCTAGGCTTGTTTCAAAACCCATGCAAGTCACTACAGCTGATCAGTTTTATGAATACAGCTACATGTAACGCTGCCATTGCTTGAACGAATGAGACGCAAACAAGAAAGTTACACTCGGGTGGAATTTTTTGTTTACCCAATATTAGTATTTGTATGCTACATAAAGTTGATCGTATTTTGCGTCTTATGCTTTGCGTATTTAAATTATATTTTTATTCAAATTCATCAGGTTAGAAGGTTAGACAGAGCAATTTGAAAATTGTGATTCTGCTTGTGGTCGTAAGATCAAGAGACCCGATAACATACCAGCGCGCAGGTGGACCTACACAGAGATTGGCAAGCCTAACTAAATCAATTTCGCTAGTCACGCTTATCAAACGTATGTATACATGATGAAGTCTTCAATGCTTAACAAACTTACATAAATGCATGGTAATTTCTGTAGTGGATATGTTGTGGGTGGCCATATCAAATTCACACAACAAAGACTAAGCCAGTGTTCCCACTTCAAAATTCGTTAAGCTGATCTGCTATCTACAACGATTGCGACAACATTTTTATTTGGAAAATAAAAAGTTTCAGTTCAGCAAGTTACTGAACCAAGAAGTGAAAGAAATTGAATCGGAAATTGGCAATCTGTTGCACGATCCAAACGTATAAAATGAAAATCGGACCATTTAGCAAATGTAAGAGTTAAGGTATTATAATAAAATCGATTAACTCTTATGTACATGCTTTAACAACGTAATTAATCTGATGTTCAATTTCACTAAAGCTTCTGTCTGTTTACGCTACTTATCATGATGATTGATTTTAAGATGCCATGATCCATGTCTTAACTTACTGCATATTAAAAAAGGTTCTCAACATTCGCAAAAAATTGTGTATTTATCGAATAAACACCTCACTTATATTATGCCCCGTCCCCGTAATTACAAGTATTCTTAGGAGATCTTAAGTGTTTGACAAGTCATTGCTTAGTCACGCTTGTTATTTAACAAAAAAATTACAATCCATAAAAAAGTATAATAAACAATTACTTTACTGATTTTAGGTAATAAAATATAATAATTTGTCATCTAATGGGTAACATTACGGTAAGCTTTTCAGAAATCGAATGTGTTTACTCGCTAAATAGATGCTCTGAATCTTCGTGGATGGAGGGAAAAAAGTTCATTATCTGAAGGAAGTTTTTCCCCTTGAAACTTTAGGTTCCTTCACACGCGCTCTGAAAGGTCTGCCTGGGTGAATTATATATCCCTAGTGATGTGAAATTACAACCTAATGACTTTATTTTCGTCTTCCCGCTTCTCTAGCTTATACACCAATAAATGTGGCCGCTAGTACACTGTCAGTGTACATATGTATCTTGAATATAGCGACTGCTAGCACTGTTTGCGATTTTAGAATGCATGACTCTTAGCCTATGAATCGTGAAAGTTGGGGGGACGGATATTGGCGTCGAATCGAACGTTAAGCGAATGAAACAAGCCACATTATTTTTGGCAGATGCGGCACAGAGTTCGTGCACACTCTAACATAAAATCTTGGCGAGAGAGAAGGGGGAGGAATATTCGAATATAGAAGGGTAGTACCGTACCACTCGTACGGTTAAATGCTTCAATCATTCATCAAGACCATCGTTAAGTTCAAAGTAAACAATTCTTTTTAGAAGAATACTTTCAGGCTTAAAGTACTAAAATCAAGCCATTACAACAAGAAATACCAATGAGAAATAGGCAGCAAAGATGAAGTAAAGTAAACAAACAGTTTACACAAAGTAATCGGCTTCACCGTACCCTGAGATTCGAACAAGACTTGTTCCCTCGGCTATGCGGTCGTCGAGACAGGCAGACAAATGGCAGAAGTTGTAAAATATTTTTAGTATTTTTTTTAGTACTCTACTCTTTCGATGATGTAAACAGAATGTTGAGAGAAATGCGCCCCTTTTTAAACTGTTCCAGCGAAGCAAGTGCTTGAACAGATCTATACGAATTACTAAGTCGTGACTCAATGGTTCATAAAATTCGCTTTTTTGGCTTACGCTGTTACGTTAAAATTCCTATAATTTATTCAATCAATTAATTATTAAATATAAATAAAAGTTTACAAAAAATTACAAAATCATTCCCTTATTTGAATGATATAGCAACGGAAGCAAGCTTCTTATAGCCTGTTAACTACATATGTTCTTGATCAGCGTGAAATTCTGAATTGATTAAGGCATGCCTGTCAGTCCATGTAGTCTGTGTTGTTGACATTCTCCTGGTCGCAAAAATGAAGATATCTGCTTCAAATTTAGTAGAAACATTGGAAGTTTCTGCACGTAGGTAGCATAAGCTGAATGCAAAAATTTTCGAAGTAAAAATTTGTGGGTTTTTGCTCATTGCTCACAAACTATGAAAGATAGATGGATGAAATTTTCCACATTTACTTTATGAAGAACTTTGCTATTTGTGTGGAAAAATGGAAGTATTTATGGTGGAGCGGCCGTGCCCACAGAAAATTATATGGAATTCAATTTCTTTTCTTTCAGTTTCTTTACGTTTTATGTTTATGAATCGTAACGTAACGTAACCATGACAGAATGTTTCAGATTAGCAGAGATATTGTCTGCCTAAAAATGCGTTCATTTTAAAATAAATATGGGGCAACCCGACGTGGTAGACTAATTTTTTCATCACAATGCTGTCGATATGGGTACCAAATAAAAGAACTTGAAGAGTGGAACGCGACCAGCTACGTAGATTAATTGTAAATTAATTATGGTGGACGTCATGAAGTGGTGGATTAATTTTCTCCTAACGATATCCTTTAGTCAACTAAAAGATGGGACATAAATTATATCCCATTCACTTTATTATAACCATAAATATTAGGGCGTCACAGTTTGAATATGTTCCGTTTGAGGTTAGGCAGTGCAAGCTATAATTAAAATTTACATAAATCTTTTATGAGCACTTTAGGACTTAGGAGTCAGCGATAAGTAAGGAGGTTTGTGGAAAAATTTCACTGGACGCTCAAGCTAATAATGCACGAAAGTATAAATGGTGGCCAGTGAAAATTACAGCCGTGTATGTGTGTGTGTTGTTTGGATAATTTTTGATCCCGTGAGTTTCTTAAAAGCAGGCTCCTCTCGCAGTGAAATTGCGACGGCTTTTACTTGAACACGTATATTAAAGGCGCGGTACCTAAGCCATATCAGGCAAAATACCGATTTCCATTAAATACCAATGCAGCTAAGCTCAATAAGTTACAAGCCATGAAACTACATGTATTTTAAACGAAATGGCTCCACAACTTATCCAGACCGTCAACAAAATTCAACTTTTGAAAATTGAAAGAAGAAAGAAAAAATCGATGTTATATTGTAATTCTACAATGAGCTGCTTATGCTTACGTAGAATATTATATAATATTTATAGTATTGTCACACATTTTTCATGCATTTCATTATTTGATGTTATAAAGCGGATGAACGATTCATTTCAAATCGAATGCAATGTCTTTTTGGTTTTATTTGTTTGCTATATCTATATATATGCGCATATAGTTGACGATTTTTTTCGGATAGGCATCGTGAATAATAAATAAATCATTGGATTACACTTTTGTGGATTTTTTTAAACAATAGTTTTTTATTTAAATTTCAATCGAACTTTTGTATTAGGAAATGAATGTAGTGGAAAAGATGCGTTTAATGCGTTAGTCATCTCTTTTGTACGTAGCAGAGAAAATATGCAAAAAAATTGTTACGTTTGTCATACGGCATAAGCAAAGCGTTGTAAAATCAAATTAAGGGCCGCGGTACATGACAAATTCACATATTTGTGTAACAATAAAAAGTCCGATCCTATCATCCGAAGAATTCGCATTCTTATGTTAATTGGTAACATATAAATAGAGGAATATATTCATGCATTATAAAACGTATCCATCTAAAAAACAAGTAGGAACATTATAGTCGGGCAAAGCCCGAGCGTGGGGCCAAGACACACCAGCCAGTATATCGAATTTTATGAAAATGTCTTAAAAATTGCGATCCAAGAGCTGAATACAACAATACATGAACACACATTAGACGGACATACGGACGGATAAGCTTAATAAAAGATGGGGTCCATCGTAAGTTCTTCTGGGTTTTACATATGCCTGCACAAACTTAATATAGCCCGTGTCACAAGTGATGTAAGGTATAAAAAGTATCTAATACAACCACTTGGGAGCATGGTGCATGGATTAAACATCCATGATGGTTGCCTAAAATTCATTCTGAGGGCAATATAACTTTTGCATTAAAGTTGTCCCTCCCCCATAGAGATTGCGATACAACATCATTTCTATTATTTGTTAAGACATGAAGTGACTTGATGTTGAAACTTTTAAGGTTTCTCCACAGGTTTGCCATGATTCCGTTCAAATAGCGTTCAATATCGCAGATAAGTGTTAAGATTATTTATTTTTTTTATTTTATATATCGGTTAAGGTCACAAACATTTTCGAAAGCGTTTCATTTTTCAATTTTAAGAAATCTATAAATGCTTTATTATTCATTCATATTATATCACATTTTATTTATTATTTGTTATTTGTTGCATTTTTTAGCAAACATTTTTTCATTATATTTATGAATTTATTATAAAACTTGTACCTTAATTACTCTTTTTATAGCTGTTTATGTTTATGTTTGTTTGCTGTTTATTGGTTTGTTCGCTCTTTGCTGCTTTGCTGCTGCCTTTTATAATATAATGCTCATATCATTAAATATAGTTTTTATAAATATATTTAAGACAATCAATTGAAAACCACTTCAAATTTCTTATTGTACAAGCAATGGTCTTGTAATTTGCTTCCTCTCCCGCTTAATCAATATTTTCATAGACACAGGCTAGGCACTAGATTTTAATCAAAATGGAATTAAGCGATATTTGTGATTTTCGAACCGTTTCGCAATTCGCGATTTCGCAAACTGTTAGGATTCTCTTCTGGAAAGATTCTTTTACATATTATTTTAATTTATTAGGTGCTGGTTTAGTAGATAGGATAAAATGGTTAGCTCCGAACATATCAGATCAATGAATCAACGGACATCGTTTCTAACCACAAAGTCTTTTCATTTCTAAAAAGTACTCAGACTCAGACTGCAACGACGCCTATCAAAATTTCATGCCACATGGACCATTTGTTTGCAAGCAAGTTATAGCGGGTGACAAGTGACGCTATTTTTGTTACTTTATTCCAATGTCATGCGTTGACTAAAGGTGGGGTGTTACGATCAGGGAAAATATCGTTTAAATTCAGTGTTGGCTTGAAAAGCATTACGGAAAGTCTCCGCGTCCGAAAACAGCAATCTATCAATGGTCTTAAACAACATACATGTACGAACATCGTTTATGCTAAACGCAATGGACGCTCAAAAGAGGTGATAACACCAAATAAATCCTGAAAGTTATTATCAATAATTGAAAACTGAAGATACAAGAGATGGCTGATTTTCTAAAAATGTATTCACTGTTTCGTATGAAAGTTGTGGGCATGAGACATGGGGTTTCCAAATAGATGTGGCGTTTACGCACAGTTGATCAAATGCACCCCACAACAAGTCGATGTCAACCATGGGAAAATTGCATGAATTGGGGCTCGAACTGCTCTTCTACCCTTCAATGTTATCTCTTTGTCAATTGCAAAGGATTTAGCTCAAGTGATGAGATCATTGCGGAGACTGAAGATTTGTATGATAAATCGGTTTGTAAAAAAAGCATTAACATGTTAGCGAAGCGTTAACTGATTGTATCTTTTTTGAGGGAAACCATTTTAATGAAGAAAGGCGAACTTTGCATTAACGGGAAGAGAAAGGCTTTCTCTAACTTAATCCTGGCAATTATTGATCGATGTATTATAAAAAATATATACATATTTTTTTACATAAAGTGAACAAAGCGTAATAATTCAATATTCAAAAAGAAAAACAAAGTATTTATAAATTTTTTTATTGGTAAGCAGTTTTCTTATCTATCTACCTCGCGGATTGTTTTTTCCTCTTAGAAAATGGGTTTGTTGAGCAGCTGTCGTACTCAAATAAAGCTTGCAGCTTTATAGTGAATGTTACTCACTTGGATTGCGATGTGCGAGTGTATGCGGATCCATATTTGCATACCCCCTAGTTTTTGTTATATTTACCCAGAGTTATTTACAGCGCAAAGTGGAAAATGGCATCTCCTCTTATACAAAAGTAGTTACATACGAAAATCGTAGGAATAGCGATTTGAAAGTAAAAATTTGTCCTTACATTGTGTACATTTCAATACAATGTTGTATTGTTGTTGTTTCTTTTTACTTATATTTATTATTATGAATATTACCAACCAAACTAAGAGTAAACAGGTCGAAGGACTCTAACGAGCCTTTGCCCACTATTAAGCACCCTACACTGCTACGTTTAATACATATAACGAAGGTTCAAAATAAGCCGTTATATGGGAAAAGGTCGAAAAAGTGGTCCGATCCGAACAATTTCCGATTACGTTCAGTCTTGCGCTAAAGTACGTCGCTGTACGAACTTTCATCAAAGTATTTCAAAAGTTGCAAACTGTAGGTTGAACACACAAGTAGAAAACGGACACTCAGACAGACAAGTTTAGAATAACTTTATGAATGGATCGGCATAATAAAAGATGAATCTACCTTAAGTCCTTCAGGATGTTGTATACATCCGCACAAACTTAATATACTGCTGTGCCACAACCAGTGTAGGGTATGAAGATTGCAGTTCTACGAATAAGTCAATACTTTGTTATAATGTTCATGAAGCAAAGGTGTGACTTGTCATCGAGAGACAATTGTTGCCTCAACTAGCGAATAATTCATATTGGAAGAGAACACAAATAAATGAAAATATTCCGTTTTAGGCACCGGTTAAAAATCAGCCGGATATTGTGAATAGTATTTGGCGTTTAGAACCGTAAATACGCGAGTGGCTAACAGGAGGAAAGGAATGCATTAAATTTACTTTACATAGATTAAAAAATTACCTTAATTAGAATTTTGGTTTTTAATTTGCATCGTTTCAGTGTTACATCATAACAATCAAAGAAAAAAAAATTACGTTATATATTGTAATTGTTAAGTGTGTACGTAATAGATAAAGTAATACGGTGCGTATAATTGAAAAGTAACATAATAAGCATTGTCAGTGGACAGGCAAGTTTTGTTTTTCTTTTCTCGTCCGCGCTCAATCGATGCAACACAAATCCTGACAAATTCACAGTAACACAGAGACCCATATATCTAATGCGAAATTCATACATAAAAATACCTGAAAATCGAGTCTTTGTCTCCTTGAGCAGCTAGTCTCGTTTGCTTGTATGTTTGGTGAATGGAATGGCTACGTATCGAGTAAGTTAATATTATTTTAAAAAAAAAAAAGAAAGAAAAACTTGATCTTTCGAGCATAGCATAGCATAGCATAGCATAGCAATAATTGAACGTCGTTACCCAATATAAAAAATATCATGCATCGTAATAAACGATTAAATGTAAAAAAAAAAAAAAAAAAATTATTAATAGATTTCGTTTCCTTTCGCATACATTGTATAACTGAATCTTTATACAACACAAAATGATAGAAATTTCTGTTAAATGTGGGAACAATGTAAGGGCATGTTCAGAATATTTTTATTATTTACAGTTGAAAAATCGTGAATGCTATAGCATTCGAACGATTTTGTCGATTTTAAATATGATCTTCCGACGACTATCCTCCGAAAATGGTATCCAATCATATTTCGGATATCGTAACTAATTTCATTATAAATTCACTGTCGTTGCAGATAATTTTTTATTGCCCGTCTGCTCGTAGAGGGATGAAGTTTTTTCCACTTTTCAATAATCTTGTTCAATGTAGTTTCGCGTTCCGTCAGTTACCACTATATATACCAAGAGTTACTTTTATATGTCAAATCTTACTAATATGAGCTTTCAACAAAACAAGCGATGGACAGACAGACAGAGGGACGTTTGAGATGATAGACAGTTACATCGTTCCCTAATTTAACGATAGTCAGGAAGAAAAATATCTAATGGTACTGCTGTTACCAATTTCTGTGTGTTATAGAAGGAAGGGTAAGGGGAAGGCCCCCTTGATGGGTATAAAAATTTAATATATTGCTATGATAGCCTCTCACATTTCTTAAAGAAAGTAGTTGGTGCCCCATGGAAAGATTAAGAGAAATTCGCAGAAAATTTCACAGGTAAAAAGGGGTTAGCGTCAAAACGTCGCAATGGAATTTGCTTCTAATTTGCTTCTAAAAGCGTGGGTAAGCAGAGTATTTGCAGATGACAAAGTCAGTCAAGTCAAGAGGGTTGAAACTTAATGTCCAAGGGTGACACTACAAGAAATACTTTAAATAAAAGTTCCTCTAACTAACTTGTAACCAGACCTCCTAAGAATTGTGAATATATCATAAAAAGCATAACTCAGTGGTACAAACTTGACTTCAAAAGGAGTTGGATAGAAATGTAATCTCACGACAGGGTAGCTTAAGTTACAATATTATGTTAAGAGCAAACGAAACAATTAAAGTTATATTCGTCTTGTGGCCTATTTTCGATTCGAATCCGATCATGAGGCCGGATTGTGACCATGTTGATAATTCCATTATGAGCGTTTGCAGTTCAGTTCTCCAAAATGGTGTTGTAAATTTTCTAATGTCGACTGGCTTGACTGAGTCGATTTCAAATCTCATGCTGATCAAAAGTTCATTCCTGACTGCTATGATATTCTAATGTTGACTTTGAATCTGCATGAAAGAAAAGGCAAAATAACGAAATCAAGTGACGTCAGCCTAAAACACTTCTTTTGATATTTATTAGCTGTAGTTAGTGTCTTTTAAGAATTACAAAATGTGACAAAAGGGAAAGAGAGGCAAATATTCTTCACTTAAAATGAAGGTAGAAATATAATTTTCCATTTCCTAATGAGATGAAATGATCAGGTTCACACTGCTGGGTTGTAGATAACGTAGATTTGGTTATAGTTTATATAAAACGATTTAATCTTCAATTTATTTCGATATTCAGCCACAACTGTAATTGTGGCAACAGATATTAACACATTAACATTATTTGCTGGTTTTATAAAATATGAAACTACAAGTGCTATGAACATGTAGGTCGATAAACTTAACATTATCTGGCGAGAGAGAAGAAGAGTAAAGAAATAAATGAAAGGGAGATTTCAAAACTAAAGTTACGAAACTTGAAATAATGTCCAATAATTTATAATAATAAATAAAGAATACATTGATGGATAAATATTGGCGAACAAATTACATATAGACACAGCAACGCGGGCTATGCACATGATGCACTATGATTTTTACACAACATTTCACTCTATCGAGATCGTTCGCATTCGATTGCCTTTTGTTCATTGATCCTTTCAACCCTTCTTGGTTTAAGCAAACAAGTTACGGATATCGCATTTCATTCTGTACTTCTGTCAATCCTTTAACCCTTAGGATTTTCTGGTCATTTTTTTTCCACTTTTCATATAATTGCTCACTATGTAAAGGGTCTTCGTATTAACGACAGTGACAGGCAAAGCAGCATTTTCTTGACTTTCGAAATATTTTACGGAATTTCGTTTTGTACAGTATTGTAACCGCAATGTAGAAGACAGTTCGTTACGTAAGTCTAACTAAGCTATCGCATGACTGCAGCCCTATGTGTATGTAAGCGATAATAGCGCATTAACGTGGTTATACATAAACTAACAATGCAACATAACATAGCCAAAGCATAATAAATAAACACAAGCTTAATACTATATAGCCAAAGAGTTATATTGGTAAATGTATTTGGAGAGATATAAACGTAATAAAAGCGTGACTTAGTGAGGAAAAAGGGGATCGGGTACAATTATCTTGGTTGCCGGTTGCCGACAATGCAAGTTCAAGTCTTTGGCAGCATCTTTATAGTCGATCAGACTAATTACACTGAACGTGAAGATTTGATAACCCATTGTGTGGCATAGTTCGCTTGCATTTGTGCACCATGTGCGTTACTTTGACATAAATTTCAAAAAAAAAAAATGCTTTCCATTTCTGAAAATAATTACTTTTTTCGAAATCTGAAAGAGTCTCTCTTCTAAAACTGCGGTCATTCTTCTTCTTCATTGTTTTTAATCATTGTTTTATGTCATTTGTTAATTTCATTCACAGCGCGTTAATTTATTTTCTTAGAAATTAAAAAATTAGAAAATTTAGTTTATTTGCCAACTAATTACTCGCAATTATCATCTCAACTTAAGTGTAAACATTGTTATAATCAGCACTGAAAGCGGTATATTCGCTTTAACATTGCATTTGCAACGTTTCAAAAATTGACATCGATGCAAGTGTCATCTAATGTTCGAGTGTGTGTGTCTTTTCGCCCATCAATTTTCTTTAAGACGTACGCATATACGATCAATAATTCTTAATGGATTCACTGCACACGATCCAAAGCTTCATTTCGATGCGTTCCACGACTACATATGTACGTTGGGTGAAACGAAAAAAAAAAAAAAATATTACGATTCGATCGACGAAGATGTGATACATGCGTCATTTAGTGGGATGTTCGGTAGGCTACATCGCTAAAAGCAAATGTCTTGTAAAAATGTTCCCACTGCTTAAAAAAAAACAAGAAGAAAATCCATAAGAAGTGACGTGACTAAGGCCCGACTTGTTAAGAGTAGTCTACTTGGGTGACAAATTAACTGAATTTCTTCAATTCCTTTAGTTTTCTCCTTTTTATCGAATTTATTTAATTTCAAGGGAAAATTTTAAGATTTTCAAGAACAAGAATGAAATCTTCTTCGCTCCATTTAGATTTTTCTAAAAAATTTATGCGATTTATGCGATCATTTATACTGCGTTCGATTATCCCTTGATTTTGATTACGTATCGCGTGTATGTGTGAAGGAGATTTATGAAAAAAGTAAACTTCTCGGTTAACCGGTTCACAAAGTGCAAATGTATGGACTTTGTCGTTCCGTCAATACCTTTAAATTGTGTTTTATTTAATTATAAGATTAATAGTTGTTTTTATTTGCACTTTGTATTTTTTATGAATTATAGATTTTTTTTCTTTACATTCATATGTCTCTATATAATATATATATATATATAAAAGAATTAGTCAGTTTAGTCGGCATAAGTAAAGTACAATTTGTTAAGAAAATACAAACAAAAGATAAATCTGAAATATATATGAAATGCATTATAATGAATTAGTCAAAAAAGTATTAAGCTTTTACAAGGTCAATATACCAATGTATGTATGTATGTATGTATGTATAAGCCATTCATTCAAATCGTATTCATCGAGACAAGATTTCTTAAGAAAAGCTAATAGCAGGCTTAATATTTTTTCGATTACCCTAATATGTTATATATGTTTATGCCATGATAAAGTGACGTGACAATAACAATAATATGTAACAATTGTATATAACTAAATACATACAAACGAGAGTAAGGAAACAAAAAAAACTCTGTATGTCAGAGGTTTGTTCATAACTACAGGAGGTGGATTTTAAGTGTGGCGTTAAGTGTTGTTGTTTCTTTTTTTCCTTCTACAGAGCAAGAAAACCGGCTTCGGTACGCTAATAAATAAATAGTCAGCAGCTGTAAGCTTAAAAAGCTTTATGCTTACTACGTTTTTTTTACTAGATGGAAAAGTACTTTCGATTATTTGGAAAATTTTCTTAACTATCCATATTTTGAAGTAGGAACTGGTTTGTCTTGCAAGCCTTCATTACGCTCATCCCGAAAAAAAAAAAAAAAAAAAAAAAAGAAAAACGTATGTCTATGAGTGTTTGCGCAGAGACACGCAAATCCAAAGACCTACATTTTTTTTGTTATTAGATACTTAAAAGGAAGTATTTATTTTTCGATTTAACGATGACTCAAATTAATATATAAAATTAGGAATTGTAGTGAGCACGAGTTCAATGCTAAATTGTTGAAAAACCTAACATGTGTATGTCTGCCTACATGCCCATATATTTTGGCCAGTAATACATACATATATATATATATATATACATAGATATGTATACATAGATATTATTTGAATTTCATTTTCCATTTATGTTTACATAATAATTTAGTCATTTATTTGTTAGTTGTTAGTTTGTTAGCTTATTCGCATAGTAAATGGTTGCTTTGCTTACCTTGCCATTTGGAAGCGGAATCTGCAACATATCCAATTCCTGATTACTTTCAGCCGTCGGTAAGGGTATCGCCCTAACAAACGTAAGGACACTACACACCCAAGCAATAACTAAGACAAAAGGCCTCATTGCGCCGACTGCTGCTGCTTTATATTTATATATATATATATATATATATATATAAATATATATATATGTTTATATATATATATATATATGTATATATATATATGTATATATATGTATGTATTGACGGGTGTGCGTGTGTATCTAAGTTTGCCTTGAGTCTATATCTATGTATTGTAATATGCAGCAGCAATTATTTGGTTAGCAAGTGATTATCTCTATTGCATCTACTGGGAAGGGGATCCGCGTGCGACAAGCAAAAAAAAAAAAAAAAACTGAAAATATAAATGAATATAAGTTGGGTTAAATTATTATTTTGTCTAGTGTTCGTTTAAGAAAAAAAAAAAAAAATAAATAAATTTATTGAAAGTTTTCATCAAGTCAACGGATTAGATAGATTAAATAAATTTTAAGAAAAAATTGTATTCCATAAGACACGAAAAATATTATATAAGGGGCGAATATTTTGACGATTCACTCTCTAATTTATTTTTATATTTAAAGTTTTTAACTTGTTGTCAAATTCTTCTTACGAATGTCACCGCACAAAACTTCTTTTAAATCACAACTGAAACGATTTGTGTCGAAAGTGAAAAGATTGCAGCTCCCTCTACTTTCTACTAATTGTAGCAAATTTATAACACAAATGAAAATATATATGAGAAAGTAAATTATTTCCTTTATGGCCGATATCGAGTATAAAATTGCGAAAGAACTTTTAGAGACTCTACGTATATATTCTCGATCAGTATCAAATACTTAGTCGATTCGAACGTGTATGTCTTTTTGTTTGCTCAACTAAAAATTCTCTCGGTCGAAGAAATTAAGAAATCGACTACAAATTATAAAAATATATCGAAAGCGCTAGCACGAGCAGCCTTGTTGTTGAAAATGGATCACATCGGTAAAAGAATACGCCTGCGGTAGAACATAAAATGTCGACAACTCTTCTTTTTGATCACTGCTCATATATCACAAAAGGTGTAACAATAAAAATTTCCATGTGCATTCCACGGGCGATACTACGCTCGTATAAAAACGGAAAAACTCAACCACGTTCACTCAACATTACATAGTAGGGGAAAATAGTGCTTGTCCTTGTTATACCTCACATTACTTGTGCTGTAAGGTTATATTAAGTTTGTGCGGATGTACGCAACAACCAGAAGGAGTTAAGATGGATCCAATGTTTATTATGCCGATCGATTCACAATCATTTTCTGCAATTATTTAAGCTGCTCTGGCCGCAAGTTGATACAGCGAAATGTGTTGTCCTGAGGAGGAACACTATTCAAAATGGTTCAACAGTGGAACGGAGTACAGTTTCCACCGCTTTTCATGTAATGCCTTATTTTGAAAACTCGTTATGAAAATAACTGTATTAAGCGTAGTGGTGTAGGCTATTTAACAGTGGCTCGAGGCTTACTAGACCCTTTTACTTGTTTCCGGTTACAATTTTGATTAGGTTTCTTCAAAATGCCAACATACGTGTCGTAAATATTATAATACTTTTGTTC
>CCAG010019376.1:0-12611 GCA_001077435.1 Glossina morsitans morsitans | reverse complement strand
AAGCTCACTTCGTTTATTGTGGTGAGACTTCTTCACGTCAAGCTAAACTGTTGACAAGTAAAGTTATATAAGTGGAACATGTCCTGCACCAGATTTATGGGGAGACAAGTAAAGTTATAAAAGTTTTAATGTTTCCTAACCGCTTCTCTAGGCACTTTACCTTGGTTAAGGTTAGTCATTGTAAATGTAATTATGAGCTGTTTACTCCGCTCAGAGTTGTTTGCAAGAACCTAAATAACGTCTATCATCTTTTTTCTTTATCGGACACTTTAAAGTCCATTAAAGCCACACTGCCTAATACACGAGATTTGCCAATGTCGTACTTAAACTAGCTCTTAACCCTAAAAAGTCACTATGATTCGAGAATTAATTGTTGTTAACTATTATCGGTTGCCAAGCATATGCATGTTTGCGATGGCTTAGGGGTTCATTTGCAACTTGGTCCTGTACCGGTTGTGGGTGTGGCTCTGTGCTAATTGTGTACATGCTTTTTTTCTTTTTTTCCTTTTATTTATTTCATTGTACTTATACTAAGTTTTAATAATAATTAATTTAAGATTTACTTTAAGAGTCATTTGAACTCGACTGTCATTTGTTTTAGTTGAGTTTCTGTATAAGTGGAATAAATAAATAAATAAATAAATAAATTACTGAGTTATTCAGAGCCGTGTTTTGGCTTTGTGCGTTGCGATAGTGAAACTACTCTGTTTTCTCGACAGCTTCTCACCACGAATTCAAGCATGTGGAGAATAATACGAATTTAACCAGCAACGACGCTTACCAACTACCAGAACTCCGTAAATGGCCTAATAGATCTCTATGGAGTAGTTAAGATTAAGATATGGTTGAACTTGGAAGCCTACTCCGTCCAAGTTAGGTAACGTAAAATATCAAAATCGAAAGTGTGGTGCGGCCAAACCAAAAAAATTCCAACGATAATCACTTATATCACGCGAATCTATATAAAAACATACCAAACTTCAAACATTTGGCAAAAATAGTTCCGAGAACCAAAGTTTGAATTTATTTAACTTGCTCGAAAGGTATTTCCATATAAACTCATGCGGTGTTCGAGAAAATACTTTACACTGTTAGGGTATTTGCAGACCTCTGTTAAGGTAGTTGGTAGGTGTCTTTGCACATTTCAGAAATTCAACTCATGTCACACCTTACTTGCTGTAATCAGCTTAGTTAGGTTTGTGTAGGGCTTTTGGGCTTTTCCCGAAACTCAGGAAACCTGTCCGTGCCATGCCAATAGCCCGAAGGAATATAATTTTTTAAATGAAAGTAAACAAACGTACTTTATGCTAAAGTGCCAAAGATATCGGAACGAAACGCATGCAGATGTCGGTAAAGATGCTGCCTAATTGAAAAAAAAGCTACTCTGCTTGGAAAACCCACACGATTTTAGTTGAGAAACCGCACTCCCTTCAATAAGATTCCTAGGATTCGACGTTAAATTAGCAGAAATCCCCCCCAACATTTCGCTACCATTCCGTAAAGGTTGTGACGCCCATTTGAAATAATCAACAAAGTCGTTTTAGAATGTCATGCATCTCTATGATGATCATGTAATTGATATAACTCTTAGCAGATATTTCAAAGTACATCGTTGTTGAGGTTGGTCCAGGCTACATCGCACATCGAATAGTTGAAACAACTTTTTCCACAATTATGTTTATGCAACAAGCCTTCAGTTTATTTATCCATTCGTAGTACAATCCATATGCCTGGCGCTGGGGAGAAAGTCGTTCCTTGTGGAACGCTTCTTGCTAGAGTCTTTGGTTTCCATCCAAAAATTTGTAAAAACCATACAGAGTTATACGAAAGTACGATAAACGATTCCATTTTTATATTACGGAACCTAAAGTAAGAGCAAGCATCGGCGAAAAGATCATTCCCTTGAAAAGCAACGACTTCTGCAAGCAAGTTAGACACTTCAAAACACCCCAAAAGATTTGTTAAAAAAACTGATCGGTTCTACCTTTGCCTTTACCTCGTCACCTTTGTCTCTAATGTAATCCATCTAGGACCGATATAAAGCTTCCAGTAAACTCGGAATAAATAAAGAAAAGAAACCAGCTCAGTAAACAGGGGAACGCAGAAAAGAGACGTACTTAAAAGAGAAATACACGAATAATTAAAAAAAAACTAATCGAAAAAACTTGCAATAAAGATATGATGTTGACACAAACACTTATGTCTTCACCTGCACACGGGTTGATTGCGAGTCAATTTTAAACCACGGTAGCTGCGAATGGAAAATGCTGGACAATAGATAATCCATTGCGTAAGTGGCGCTAGCGAATGCCTACATACAAGCAAAGGGACAGCCAGACAAACTAGCAATGTTCGGATAAGCATATGGCTTGCTTGCCTTACCGATACGACTACAGTCCCATATTGCACACACATGCTGCGCTTCCAAGCGCATGTTTAAGGTTTCTTTTAAACGATCCAAAAAAATAAAAAGTCGAAGAGATTAAAATTTATTGCTTTCGATTATGTATGCGGCAGAGGTGGCAGTAGCAGCGCCAGCATCAACAAATGACTTTGGCGGCAAAGCCACAAAAGCGCCACATGAAATTTACACGGCAGCCAGTTTGGCGTGAAAGAAGAACACACACATTCACAAAATTTGTTATATACGTTTACAAGAAAAAAAGAAATATTTTTTTGTTTCTTTAATAAAAAACAAAAGAAAGATGAAATAATTTTATGAAATTCATTACAAAAAAACAGAAAAGGGAAATATCAACGACGAGTTGACTTTACTGCTGGGCTGCTGAGAGCTACAAGTGTTACAAGCAACAGCTTGAAGGCATATATATATATATGTAGCACTGTTACGTTAGACATGAAAAATTCTTCTTTATTTTGTTGCTTCAGTTTAAACGGAGAGACGCTGAGCGCATATATATTCTCGTTTTTGTTGTTACGAGTAATTAATATCATTAATTTGCTCAAAGTTAATTAATAGCTTTTTAAACATAGATTTCAAGATATTCCCGCTTTTGCTTCCTTCGCACCCCCCTCTCCCCTCCACTAATTTAGGCAAGACATTTCAACAACCGGCTGTAGCTTGAGGAAGAAGAAGAAGAAGAAAAACAAATGAGATATTGCAGGCAGTTGACATAAAACAATCACAGCTCCAGAAAATTGGGCGTACGCAACATTTTTACCATCGCGCGCCAGAAAATCGAATATTGAATATACAGTGCCATCGGAAGAGAATGTGAGTAGTGAGTGTAGCGCTCTGAAATAATCCGACCCTATTTAGCCGGTTATTTTTAAAAGTGCTTAACTGACTAGTGAAAATGTTACAGTTGGACAAGATCGACTAATGTAAATGCCTTACCTTAATACAATTCTGCTTCTGTCTTCATTCGTCATAAGATATCAAAAACTAAGCCCAACGTCCCCTTGGGTCATAAAGAGATTTATTTTTTGTAAGAACATTTATATGGTGGCGGGATCAAAAGACCGTCCCATCTTAAGCAGACTTTGCGTATTTGTTTACCAAAGAAAAATTTGTTTTAAACTAAGGGAACTAGAGTCGTAAAAATAATCCAAACTAACCCATTTTCAGTAGTATTCAGCCTTCGGTCGAAACATTTCGAATATCGAATAGTTGTGACCTTTAAGTTGAGCAGAAAAACAGAATAGATAGAGAAGCAGACAGAGAGACGGACGGACAGACAGACAGATACATGGACATACAAGCTAAAGAATATGATGGCGAATCGATCGAAAAAATAATATGGAGATGTGTGTCAAATCCTTCGGAATGTTGCACATGCATCCTCACAAATTTAGTACGTAGAGAAAAAATATTTGCTTGCAAACACTGGACAGCTTAATCCAGGCTTTTGAAACACTGTAAAACTTTTGTTCCGATCTGTAATGGACGTCTTCACCTTCCTGGACATCCCCCACCTTTGGTACAAATGCATATTTGCCAAGAAGATAAGCAACATTTTCGTATGCTTTTTTTCTTAACACATGCCTTTTTCGCTCGGGTATGCAAAAGAAATGGTGTGTGTGGGGTGACTACAACTGCGATTAATTTCATCGTTTCCTACTATACGTTTAATACCAAGATTTAAAAATTTCCAAATCAAGCTTAGGGTTTACTAAAGAAATGTTTCCTATATGGAAAGTGGTCATACTTGCAAACCTCATTAGCTTTGTTAATGCCGGTCTATGAATTCTTGTCTATGAAGGCCTATAGAAAGTTTCAAATGAAGAGATCTAAGCACGCATGATTTACAACGAGTTTCGGTTATTTTTTAAAGGCCAACCTCATCGTAAACTACATCAAATTAGAGGATTCTCAAGTCAAGTCAAGCACAAAAACGAATTGCAGTAATGGTAAGTAAATCATTTCAAAATATCACGTAGACTCAACTGTGTACTCATGTGTGTGCGTTACAATTGAAATAACGCATTAGAGTTTGACCCCCTAATCTCTAATCAAATGCATGTAGTAACAAATAAATTTATTATCATTTTATTGCGATATTTGTTTATTATGATTTTTTTGTTTTTTTTTTTTTATTTTTTATTTTTTATTTATTTTTTTTTCACTTTTATGCTTTTATTACTACTTAAGAAGTTAAAATCCTATCATGAAAAATAACACCTGGCCATTTAATCAGCCGTTTAGTCGTGCGGTCATGCACTGCGTTCGACAGTTAGTTTATAAGACAACTCGAGGCGGACACAAACACAGGCGCACTATGATTTGTAACTAAATAGCGGCGTGCGTGCATCATCCTCTTCGTAAGAAGAGTGAAAATCAATGTTGGAACCTCTGCTGTTGCTCCCTGCTGTTGGTGCCTTTCTTAAAGCCTTACTACGTTAAGTTTCATTTTCCCCTCTTTTTTTTTTTGTATTTTACAATCCTAACACCACCAGTTAGTTAGACAGCTTAGCTGCTTGGTTAAGTCAGTTTTAGTTTAGCGCAAATGAAATCACCATCAGGTTTATGCTTATTTTAATCTGAATTCACTTATGAATAAATTTCTAAAACTTTGTACACTGAACAAAAAAAAAAAAGCTTTTGTTGTTGTCTTTGAAGTTTTATCACTTCATGTGTGGAACGTAAGCGAAAGGAAAATTTATCGAGCTTAAGCAGGAACAATTCTCCCTAGTAGATTATATTAGGTACCTCCCAAGCATACTTACAGTTAGAGTAAATACCTATGATGAAGGTACCGGGATGCCCTTTCTGAGAAATTTCTCCTCTAAGTGATAACAATGTTAGGCGAGAAAGAGCAGCAGACGTCTTGATAAGATTGGAATGGCAACTGTCCACAAAAGGAAAGCCTCCATTAGATCATTAGTAGTTGACTTATTACAAAATCTATAATTTGGATTTATGTAAAAGAAAGCAGTGTTTTCCTAATCTTCTGAGTGTTTTCCTAAACTTGGCCCAAATAACAGAAACCTTTTGTCCTTAGTTTGTTGAAAATTGAAAAAGTTAAGAGTTGTACAAGCGGTGCCTTTCAAAATCGTTATCATTAGGATCGTTCCGGCGTATCTTTTGCGGGGGTTATTATATGTAAGGCAGTAAAGAACTTCGGAAGATCTTAAGAGTGCTATGTTAAACATGAGATGGAGAAAAGACGCCTAATTTCTCTCCACAAAGAGTCAAAATAAAGTGCACGATTGGAAGACTGCAAGTCCGGCGGAGATTTATAGAAGAACTGCCGCGATTTTTATATGAAATTTTGATGACTTACTACCTGAGTTCACGGAAGCCGATCATATATGTTGTTACTATTACTCCTGTAGCACGTGAAGTCCGTCTCTGGCCATCCTTTTTGCTCCTACGAGTGCGACCAGACCTCATTAGGCACATCAATCAAGGAATATCATTGAAAAGAAAACATTTCGCGGAACCAAGGTAGACACCCTACAATTCTTAACAATCCTAATAGATTTAAGAGAAAATATATCATTACAAGTTATGAATGTGTGTGTGTGTCATAACGAAAAATTCGAAACAATTCCTTCTCTTCTTAAAGCAAAATAAAATCGATTGAAGAAGAAGGATTAGACTTTTTCTACTGCAACGTAAAAGCGAGCGTGGTGTAAAGAATTTTGGTTAGGGATAGGTTTGCAAACAGTTAAGGTCTTCTTTGCTTTTTTAAGTGTATTTTACGCCAAACTGAAGTCATGCCATCGATCATTATATTGAGGGAAAAATAGAATGAAATCATTTTAATATATTAAAAGTACTCGGAGTAAAGCATTCACGCTCACGCACACAAACACCTTTACGCATTCGTATCAATAATAATTCCAACACGTGAAAATATAATAAAGTATAACCTGACTACGATGGTAGCTAACTGGTAACGAAACGCAAAAACAACAGCAACAATAATAATAACAACTTTAGTTACAACTGAATGAATAAAAGTTAAATATGTACTCGAAGGAAACGTTGATCTTCCATATTGATGGTCATCTTAATGTGTTTAGGTGTGTATTTATTTAGCATAGATTGGAGGGGACATAAACTTGCATGGTCAGCTGTTCGTTCCATCTACCAGTACGTCAAGAGCATATAAACACACTCACGCATAAGCACATCTATGAACATACAACTGTGAATTTATCTGCTGTGATGCTGGAATTAGTTGTAAAAAGTTTCACCTGCTCATTTTTAGCTTTTCCATTTTTACATTAACCGCCACAAAAAGCGGAGGCATAATCAGCACTTCATTACAGTTGTAACGCATTACGCGACACGCATTTCTCCCCATATGTCCATCTGTCTATGCACATATTCTACGCGTACTGAACGGTTGAGAGAGAGAGAGACTATCTAAACTTGGTTGAAATTTTAGGTAACTGTCTGTCCTTATGTCAAGGTGATTGTTCGGATTTCAGTTCACATATTAGAAGACTTGAAACTCCACCAAATTCCATTTAGGGTACAAACACTTTAAGCCAATTGTTAAATGTTATCTTCAACTACTTATCCTCTCGTCATTCCACACATTTGCTTCTTGACTTATTGCTGAAATACTCAAAAGTGAAAATAGATTCAAAGCGGATGCTTTTATCACAATCACTATCTGTCCTTACGTCCATTTCAATTCACGTTCTTCTTCTAGTGGTCCTCTCTGATATTTCTCGTTATTCCAATCATATCCGAGTGCATCATCAAAGCCTACTAAATGTATGATAATGCATTTACGTTAAGCGCCGAGTGTCTACGATTCGTTCCAAACACAATAGAATTAATTTGGTTTCTTTTACTCTTCTTCTACATTGCAACATTGGTGCAATCTGTGGCAAACCCAACAACAATATATCAACCTTAACTACAAAAGCAGACACAGAGCGTACACTTCTACAGATCAACAAGCGAACGCAAACACATGCACAAACACACACACACACACACACACACACACATCGACATAACACTGTCTCCCCAATTTAAATCAGAATAAAATCTCTTTCTAAACATAATATTAAAAATTTATATGGAACACCAGTAGTTTGCGATTGAGATTCGCGTGGTTATATGAAATCTATTTTTAAGTTTATCCTTAGCTAGCTGTTAGTATGCGAGTATTTTTGTGCTTGTGTTAATGGTAGTGGTAGTGGTGTATGTTGCTTATAGATCTCAATGAACTGCCAGAGAAGAATAGTTAGTTAGATATTAGAGAATCAAGTATATTGGCGGCAATTATCAACGTCAACGTCAACCGCACTCTAGAGATACAGGTTGAAACCGTAAACCATCTTCAGTTATAAGAAACAGTACAGTCCTCTATATTTCCCCCTTACTGTTCCTATTACATGAAGATGAAAAAAATTGAAGAAAAACAACATTTAACCAAACCGGTTAATAATAGTTTGCAGTTAAAAGACATGTAAAAGTTTTTGACGGTTTTGTGGTTAACATTGAATAGAAAACTAATTCGAAGAAAAACAAAGAACAAATGTACGATATGCAAAAGGAATAGATGAAGAGAGAGAGAGAGAGAGGGAGAGAGAAGACAATAATAAAATTATTATTATATGTATGAAGATGTGTTCAGAGACGATTTCACCACACCTTAAACTAACGGGAGTAATAAATTTCTAATTAAATTAATTATAGTTTAATTTCAGCAAAATTCTTTTTATCATAATTAAATTTATGTATGCAAATAGTCGTCTTAAGACTTAATCTAAAGTTCCAATGAAATTCGGATAAAATAAATAAAAAATATCTCAAGTTTTTCCTTCCCGTTGATTGTGAACTTTTCATATGCGTCTGGGAGCAGATGAGCAGATTTCGAGAAGAACACATGGAAAGCTCGTGTTGCGTAGGATAAACTTCAGTGAAATTCACAGCTTCCGAATAACCTGGAGCAAGAAAATCAATTTCGCTTATCAAATGGATTGGTGGAGGTTTTATACTTCAACTTTGATCTGCTATTATACGAGCTACGCTTACCTTTAAACCAGAGCAGTACTCATGATCAAAACGCGAAGAAAATAAAGCATAAAGGAAAGATATATTGTATCCTCTGCCATAACGTCGGCTAATGGATCTCAGATAAACAGGAAAAAGCTTCCCTGAATTATTTAATATATATACCAGAACCAGACAGAGTACGCTATTTGAATACGATATGAAGCAAAAATCTATTTCACGTATCGTATTATGCATGTCCTATATATTAGATGTAAGATGTCTTACAAACGTCTGACCGACATTGATAATGAGTCGCATATGTTCCTCCAACTACTTAAAAAAGAACTGAAAAGTCGACGAAGGCGTTAATCCGCCGTGATAGCTTCAGATGTAAATTCTTGTTCGAGTTGAAAAATAATATAAAAAAATTAATCAAGAGATCAGCCCTATAGTCGGCAAGTACGAAATTACTTTTTTTCTTAAAATAAATCACTTTTTTTTTTAAATAAACACAAAAGAAAGAAATGAAATTTTGATAATCTATAATATTGGGCGTGGTTGATTTTTCGCTTTTTGTAGAATATAATCGTGCATCTATTGTATTTTATGAAAAATGGGCGAGCGACGCAGAAAGCGGCGATATTCTAAGTTTACATTGCACTGTAGGCGTATGCTTCGACTAATTTGGCGCATTTTCAATACCGACCTTAGGCACAAGAACTTTCAACGTCTAAAAAAGATCATACACGTTACACATGTCGACATACTTACATCGGCTTAGAATTCGATGTTGATCAAAGATACGTAGGCTTTATAGCGTCTCCGAAGCTTTCTTCTGGATGTTGTCAATCTTTTGCCATAATGAATATATCCCAGCCTTTGGTGTTGGATACAAAAAACTTCGAAAAGTTCGTCACCTTGTAAAAGATGCAATTGGCTACACAATACGAGAAGCCTGAAGTCTTATTGATTTAACAAAGAAATTATTCTTCCTCATCATACTAAGATTATCGCGTTTTTATACTTAAGCTTCACGCTTCAACTGGACTAATATGAAAAATGAATATCATTTCTTTAGAAATCCTAACTTTCATATGGACATCGCATATTGTCTCGTATATGTCAGGCATTTGGAAATTCTTGTTTATATAACAGTTCGACAAAGAGATTTTTTTTGTCTTTGAATATTTTTCCTTTGCCTTTTACTAAAAAGATAACGATATCAATCATGTCAGTTCATAAGTTACGTACTATGCGAACTAAGAACATTTAGAACATCAGATAAAGGTTATCACAATACATAAACTTTAAAGCAACATCAACATCTTAAGCAAGAATGAACAGCTTCTTATGGATTATCTCTTAAGAAGTAAGAGAAAACTAACCGAGAAATAATAAAATTGTAAGTGAATCTCTACGAACGTCTCTTATATGAAATAATGTCTACGCTTGACTGATCCATGCCTTTCATACGTGAATAATTTGTTAGTGAATATATTTAAGTCAATAAATCAGAAAACTCCTTTCATTTTCTCGCTTCACATACAATCTTTTGTTCATTAGAAAAATGTATAGCCTGAAAGTATGCTTTGATATTATTTTCAATAAAATTAATTTTTATTTAATTTAGCAAAGACAAGAATCTATTCCATCATATATAATCTATTACAAGAAAACATTTCTTGTTTTTATGAATCCTAAACAAACACAATCGATCAATTTTCTTGCAACCTGATACGATACAAAAAAAAACGTGTTGATCGTTTACTTTTCTCTCTCTCTCTCTCTCTGTCTCTCTCCTACATTATATATGTGAATACTTCCATACGGTCAGTTATTTAAATTTTGAACATTGCTTTTTATATATACATTGTAAGTATAATTGTGGTCAGTTTGGCGTTCGAAAAACACGGGATGTGATTAATTGAGATACTTCCGTTTTGACGATAAATGGCAAAATAATCCAAATTATCAACGCATATAAAAAAATAAATAATTCAAAGTAAGAATAAAGCTCAGATACTTTTTTTTACTACATTTACCACAATTACCACCGACGAGAAGCAAATCTTGAAATCCATATATATATTTACCTTTGAACAGGCAAAAACCTTTGGGTTAGATTAGAATGAAAATCCACAAATCCCGTTTGGCCTGAGATAATAAAATTTTTTTTTTTTCTCTTAGAGTGCGAACAAATCTATTTCAAAACCGAAAAGAGAGTAGGGTGATTATAAGCAAATTATTTTTCTTCTTTGGTCTTGGAAGCTTCTAATTTTAAGTTTAGAATTTTGGTAACAGGTTTGGCTACTCAAAAGTTAAGACAAAAACAATCAAAATTTATTAAAGCACACGCACCGATATTCAAACTAAAGATATTCTATAACCAAAGGTTTTTCAATAAAGAAATAGAACATGCTATCATTAATAATGATTAGAGAGCCAAGCATTCAAAGGTAGAACTTGAACTTTGCTTTACGAAGGGCCTTGAGATCATTTATTTGCAACAACTACGAAAAATTTGCCATGTACGCACCTCCGAACAAACTTACACGGATAATATAAACTTACGGCTTAAGCTTCACTCACATATTGCATGGAGGCAGAGCAAAGTATGAGAATAACAAACATGAATATCGTAATTCTTTGTTTTTACAATATTTCTTCGGAATCTGAAAATATTTTAATAGCGCAAGAACGTTAGAAACCCGCCTCCCCATAACTCAGGTTGAAATTCATCAATTCACTTTTAGATAACAACTGATTGTAACGAAGAGCAACACTCAACTACTAATGGAATAAACAAAACAAATCTCATAGTATTGCATAAGCGGATTAATTTAAAAATGCAAAAATACAAGATTTTAAAGTTTTCCAAGCAACTTATATGCAACGGCAGACATAACGTAAGTCAATTCAAATTAATCACTAGAATATGCCACTGTCACAACGACGACTGTCTGCAAGACTGAGTAAGAGATAGTGGGAGAAATGGCAATAAATAGTGTTGCTTGGCTCAATTGAATGGCAAAAACCTCTTTATATTGTCTTTTTCCCCTGATATGTATGGCGAAAAACGACTGTTTCCCTGTTGATATTCTCGCATCCATCCGACTATTTTTCCGCCCCTTTACCAGTCGTCCGCCTGTTTGTCTCTTTCTTTCTTTCTTTCTTTCTTTCTGTACTGCCGACACTCTTCTCCTTGTATTCGCTGACCAGTTCATGCATTTACTTCCCAATTTACTAATTTGTGTATCAGAACTCTTAAGATCGCAAAAGATACAAAGGTGGAAAATTTGAAACGCAATCTACCAATTAATTGTCGTCCTTTCACTGGATCGTCCTTTTGTTTAATTCTACATCCCGTTTTCTATTTTTCAATTGGACCACGAACGTTTACAAGCGTTTCATCCCCTACGCAAGTAGTTTTTTGTCACTTCGATCGTCTATCACTTTGCTCTTTCCATACTTTGCTCGTTCATTACTTTACTCTTTCATCACCTTTCTCCGTCTTCTATCTTCTTGCTTGTCTGTCATTTTGCTCCTTAATCGCTTCGCTCGTTCATCCCTTTGCTACTGTATATTTTTGGTCGTCCACCTCTTTCTCCTTCCATTACTTTCCTCATACAACCCTTTAGTTGGCTATTCTTTTCCTCGTCGAACTCCGTGATCGTGCGTCCCTTTCCCGTCCATCAACTTGCATGTCAATATTCCTTTGCACGTATTTCCCTCAGCTCTCGCTAGAAACGCTTGCTTTATCATCCTATTGCTTGCCCGCTTGCGATCTCAACTACCGTAACCTTCCTAGTTAATCCTTATTTCGGAAAATCACACAGCACGGAAAATGGCAAAAAGTTTTCCTTATCTGTCCTTGAATAATTTTACGCAGATAGTACTTCAAAATAGTCTAAAACGTAACTCCATCAATAGGGAAAAGAGATGAGAGATAATTCTTCAAAAACTCCAATATTTGAAAACTTTCAGGGAATTATTAGGGCATACTCTGGGAAGGGCCTGTTAATGGTCCCACCGGACAGCGAGAACAAGTGGGAAATAAATGAAAATCAAATGTCGGGTCCGCGGTGAAGATCGGATGGATATTCATGGCTTAAAAATAATGAATGCACACAAATGGCTAAGAGATCGGAAGAGCGGTTCAGCAGGAAAGCCGAGACCGATGTCGTAT
>CCAG010019366.1:0-22878 GCA_001077435.1 Glossina morsitans morsitans | reverse complement strand
TGGTAGTGTGATTTACGTATTATGCAAACTAATATTAAAAATGATTTTTTTTTTTTCCTTTTTTTGAAAATAGCCAATGGCCTGAAGATACCTACGATATGATATTTTATATCTTAATAATTCATAAACTTTCCGATATTTTGCGTAGAAGTTATCTGAAATGATCGGTTTTTTATGCGAATAATTTGCAATTCACAAGTATATTATTTAATATTGAGTCTATGCCCATATTATTTGCCATTAACGCTATGCGCATTTCTATAGCAAACATTTATTAATACGTGACGGATATCAATTATCATTTTTGCCTCATAGGCTTAAAAGAGTTGACTGAGCAATGGTAAGGTTTGGATTAAAAGCCGCATGCAAGCGATATCAACATTAACTGGCCCTCAATTCACTCTTCGGACCTAGAGAGTTTTTCTTTTACGTGAACTTGAATGTCCGGTGATGATTAGAGAGAAGTGGAAAAAAAGGGGGGGGAAGATCGGAAGAGCGGTTCAGCAGGAATGTGACGTGCCTAGTCGATGGCTTTACCGACTGGGCACTTACTTTAGCTGTGACCAAGTAGGGTCTGCTGGCTTGAGGTCAGAGCACACAAACTCGACTTTAGGACAACGTCGAGAATCTTATCTCTTTGGCTACGCGGTAGCTTGTATTGGTATTGCATGTTTTTTTTTTTGTTGCAAAATGTCTTTGCTTTTTTTCTTTTCGACTCTCACAGGAATAACTGCTGCCATCGACAAAGCTGTTGAAAGTGCTAGTTGCTAAAATGCAACCTTGTAGCTCAGAGCAGTTAGCGTGGGAAAAGATTTACGGCATGTAACGTGGGAGTGTTAGAAACCTTAGCCTTCCTCTTAGCAGCTGACTAAATGGCTTTTTCTATGTTCTTCTTCTCCCTTTTGCTTACATGGCCAATTCTTCAGGGTACGTCTACTATTCGTGTAACACTGTGACTATCAGAAAGAAGAGAGAAAAGAGAAAGAAATACGAATACGAAAATACGAAGGTGGGTGCCCGATCGGGCCGATTTATCACCTTAGGTTTGAGTTCGTGAACACTGAGTTGATGGCTGGGATTCCTACCTACTCGCTTACTCAGACTTTTTATTTTAGGAATTAAGAATTCTAAGCAGAAATCAAACTGAGAACCAATCAATCAATCCGCACTTTCTACATGTAACACAGTGATGATCAAAAAGAAACGGGAGAGAGACATAGATAATGGCCGCAGTGCGGGAAGTGTGCGTCCGATTGGCCTATGTTATTATTTTATCGACTGAGCACTCACTATAGCTACGAACGGAAGTAAACTCTATCGCGCTTGAGATTTAAATCCGCCAACACTGACTCGCGGTTACCTGTTCGCCTACTCAAACTTTCGAATTTAAGACTTAGCAATTCGAAGCAGAAACACAACTGAGAACCAATCAGGCGACAGTTTCTATATGTGTAACACAGTGATGATCACAAAGAGGAGGGGTGGGGGAAACACGGGTAAGGGACGCAGGGGGCGAGATTTGCAGCCGAACGGGCAAGTATTACGCTTTTATCGACTCCGCACTCACTATAGCTACGAACAGAAGTAAACTCCACCGCACTTGAGATTTGACCACGCGAACACTCACTCGCGGTTCTTACCTATTTACCTACTCGCCTACACGTCCACCGGCTACTTAGCCAGATAAAAAATCCTTTGCTTTTAAATTTAAAAGTTAAGAACTCTACGTAGAAACATAGCCTAGTACCAATCACTCAGGCGATATGCTCTATAGGCGTAACACGATGATGGTCAGGCAGAAGGGGCGAGAGAGAGAGCGACATAGACAGCCGCTGCAGTGAAAGAGATGTGCGCCCGATTGGTAAGCCTACGCCAACCGAAATACCTGCAGACCAGAATTAAGAGAGTTTAGGAATAAAAATCTTCGCAAAGAAGCTACCGAACCGATATTGCGTGCCACACTTTCGCTTCAGGTACTCCTTCTTTATATGTCACTCAAAAAAAAAATCCAATGACTCGAGAATAGTTGAAAAGTACTTATGAGCCACACCTACCGAATTTTCACTTTTCTAATTACCCTACAGTCACAAAAAAGTTTGAAATTTTTAATCCGAAATATTTTTGCGGGCCAATGCAAAAACTCTCTTCGAAAAATGTAGACATGTGCATGCAACAAGTTTGCTTTAAATAAAAGAAGCTATTAGATGCATATCGAGGTGTTAATGACATACGAAACCATTAAAGTAATATAAGATCAGCAAAAAATAAAGTCTCGTACATATCAAGTATCGGTTGGTTAAGTCGATTTAAACCAAAATTTTTCGTTTAACTTGTTTCTTAAATCAATTTCAAATAAATCAATATAAGTTAATAATTTATTACTTTATAAGTAATAAATGTAACGAATCTTGAAAGCTTTAAGAGAAAAAAAAAACAGGAAAAAAAAAACGTAAATCTTTGCGGTTACGAGAATATGCATAGGCATAATAACTTCTGACAGCATTTTATTTCAATTCAATACACATTCGTTAATATATGCTGTACACGTCGAACATGTCCTACATTTTTTTTTTTTTTATAATCATTATTATAAGTGAATAAATGCATGTAACATTTTTCATTCGGTTTGTCACATCCGGGTGGACGTCTGCATATGTATCCTCAACGAGGAATGCTTGATATTTTTAAACGGAATTTGGAAGAACGTCAGTTTTGATCTTTCATTTGCAGCACATCAGGGACCAGCAGATGCTTCAGATGCTTTAATTGCATGTACTGTTACTTGGGCGACTTTTCTTAAATCTATGGAAATCGAACAAATTTAGTAATGGAAAGGCAAATAAAATTTCTCTTCGGCTTAGTTCCTAAGTCAATTTTGACAACTCTCTCTGGTATGTTCTGTAGCAGAATCCTTAGTCAACTTGGGATATGAAACAGATTGAACACAACATTGGCTTGCTTTAGATGCCTTTAATCCGCCTTTCATGACCACAGAGGATACCGGACATAAACCCACTATTGGTATTTCAGAATCACAGTACTAATGTTGATGGCAGAAATGCTTCAATAAATTTCAAATGATATTCGACACAATTGTACAAATCAAACCTAACCTCGACATTAACTTCATTCATCAAGTGTTTCGAAACATTAAAAATATTAGATATCTTTTACTGGAAAGACGTAATAAGACGCACTTCACTCTCTTAATTGCTGCTGAGATCGATCACTTAAAGGCTTCAGTACATTTTGAATGTTATTCGCCAATTAGGAAGATCGAACATAACCTCAATATTACTATTAATTTCGTGACATTAAAGATTCTAACAATATCCTAAGGGGAAATTTGTAGACTTTTTTTATGTCTTCACTTGCTACACGTATCATTCATAACGCATAACGGTTTTAGTAAATTTCGAATGTTATTCGCCAATTAGGAAGATCGGACATAACCTCAATATTATTAATAATTAATCCTTTCGAGGCATTAAAGATTTAATAAATGTTCTAAGGGATATTTTAAGGTTTCCTTTGCTTCTTCTGTTGCTAACAATGTCAATTCCGTTAAGACTTTAACAAATTTCGAATGAAATTCGGCACTTATAAATGTCGGATATAACCTCAATATTACCGTCAATTGACCGTTTCGAGTTGTTAAAGGTTCCAGTAAATGTCTAAAGGAAATCTTGATAATTTCTTTGCTTCGAAAGATATCACTTATAAGGCATAAAGGCTTTAGTAAATTCGCCCTGGTAAAGGTCGGATGTAACCTCAATATGACTAATAATTAATCTTTTAGAGATTATAAATTTTCTATCAATTTTCTAAAGGAGATTTCAAGATTTTTCTTTCTGTTGTCTGTGTCAGTCACATTAAGATTTTAGTAAATTTCGGATAATGCATCCGATGGTTATATGAACCAGACATAACCCCAACTATTAACTATTAAACAAACGTTTGGAGATATTAAAAATGTTAGAAACTTTACAATGGGAATTTTCAAAGGGAAAAACGTTTTTACGACTACTGCCGATGTCCGTTAAACCAGAATTTAAAAAAATTCTAAACCTTATGGGAGATTGTCCTAGAAAAGATCACCCAAACCCTTTCGAAACATTTGCGAACATGTTGTCCTTCATCTGATCTGTCAATGTTCTTAACGATGTCAGTCAAGCTAAGATTTTTGTGGAAAATGGTTGCTCTTCGATGGTTGCCTGACGACAAAAAAGATCGAACATAACCTCCACATTGACTAATAAATAATTTTCAGACAGTAAAGTATAGTTTGACATTGAAATGCCGCTTAGTAGATTTTGGCCTTCGACTGATCTGTCAGCTCTAAGCGATATCAATTAAATTAAGCCTTTTACGGACGATGGTTGCTATTCGCCTGATGACAAAAAAGATCGAACATAACCTCAACAATTTTCAGACATTTATCAATATTTTCACTTTGAAATAGTTTCAGAATATTTTAATCTCTTCTCTATTAACGTCAATTAAATGAAGGCTTTAACAAGCTTTGACTGATATTTACGCGACAGTTGCAAACATGGAAAGCAATCTCCACATTGACCCATAAATTATTTTAAAACTTCAAAACGTTTTTCTTTTAAAATTTCGTTGCAGAAATTTCTCTATAAAAGATATTTCTTTCATCAAGGTAAGGCATTAGTGTATTTACTTAATTATTCAATAATATCTACATAATACTTAAGCCTTTGATTCGATTTTTGAATAAAAAATACTCGAGACTTGAAACAAGCGTAATGAAGGGTCTTCTGAATTCGTTATATAATGAATAAATTTTTTAGACTTTTGCTTCTTTTATTTATTGTCTTTAATCTTATTTAGGAAGTCACGATGTACATCATTGAAGAAAAAAACAAAAAAAAAAATTATAAGAACCGGCAAAACAACCATTTGCGGTACATGAATTTAATCCGCTCTACGCGGTTGATAATACACTCGTGAAAATTTGCCCATAATAACATTTGACTGTTGATCGAATGACTTACAGTAGTAATTGGATTTAATCCAAACCGTTTCATTGCATTTCATTAAATTTGAATTTTTAAGTATTAAGTTTTTTTTTCTTTCTTTCACTGAATAGAAAATTCAAGGTTTACATCATAATTTTTAAAGTTTCTTTCCTATCGATAATAATATGTTACGTACGACGAAGAGATTTTTCAGGTTTTTATAGAGGACGATGTGCACCAATAAAGGAATGGGATGGGAGAGAAAGAGAGTAATGTTGTTGCACAGCTACCGTTTGTTTTCATTGCGGAAATTGTAAACAATGTTTTGGGTTAAAAAAAAAAAAAAATTTATAGAATATGTTGTATATTTATCGCACGTATTTTCTGTTTTTGTTGAACCTGGTGTTGACATTTATTTGGTGGGAGCTTATTATTATAATAAACGTTTCAGGCGAATTTCATTTTTTAGGGAATTTATTATTATGACGACTGATTATTTATTATATGACGTGAATGCCAGGATTTTGCATTTTTGTTTTTTTTCTCTCTTCAACATATATAAATTCGATTTACAATTGTTGATAGATAATAAGTAGAGGAGGGAACAATCAAATTTATTTATCATATGCAACTGATTTTTTTTTTTCTTTTTTTTCATGAACTAGTATTTGTGTGTCTCTTTTATTTCTTTTTTTTTTTTTATTAAAATTTAATTTAAAATTTATTTTTTGATTATATTATGAAATGGTCATAACAACAAGTCAACAGTGTTGTTATGACAAACATATGTAAAAACATTTGTATGTTATGCATAATATTTATTAATAAATATGAAAAAAAAAAAAAAACATTTCATATTATTATTGTTTATGCATAGCTACGAATATTTTATATGCATTTACATATTTTCATTTATTTTGATGATTTACTTGTAATGATCTGTTGAAAAGCCAAAAAAAAAAAACAAAAAAAACACACAAACCCATGAATTATTGTAATTTCGATGATTTATTGTGTAAAAGATTACATGAATTGAGTGAAACTAAAAGTGATGATTACGAAAGAAAGAGAGAGAGGGAGAGAGTGAGTGAGAGAGAGAGAGAGAGAGAGAGAGAATATATATATATATATATATATATATGGATAATTAAACATTTAATTAATGGTAATGAATGCTCAATATACGATTAAGTCAACTTACAACTGAACAACTTTCTAAGAGTGTAGTGAAAATAATTACCACAACATCAAATGTATCTTAAAAAAAAAAAAAATAATCTACAGTTTAACGTTTATCTGCTAGACAGAGTAGGTTTTTCTTCGATAAGCCATCGACCATCGATTCGACATTTCATTGGTTGCGTTGCAAGGACGTTGTGTGACAGCATTTCTACTTCACATACATAATTGTATGTGTCTGCCGTTATCCATCAGTCAGGGAAAGTGAGAAAATGTTAAGCAGAAAAAAAAGAAGACGTAGTAGTGGAAGTACCAGTCGCCAAAGTGCAACTTTGTAGCTCGGAGCAACTAACGTGGGAAAGATTAATGGAATGTAGAGTAAGTGTTAGAAGCAGAATATGTTGTTGTCGTTACTTTTTTCTGTTATCACCTAATTAAACGGCTTTATGTATATATATGTATATATATATATATATGTATATATGTGTATATATATGTGTATATATATGTATGCATGTATTTATGTATATATGTGTATATACATAGATGTATATATGTATATACATAGATGTATATATGTATATATATCTATATGTATATGTATATATACATATATGTTTTTTTTTAAATTGAAGTCAGAAAGAGGTGAAAAAGAAAAAGGGAAGTGGTAGCCCACAGCTTAGTGTGCGGTGCGAGCTATAGCTATGCCTTTATCGGCTGAGCCCCCACAATATCTACGATCAAGGTAAACTCTACCGTTCTTGAGATTTTAGGCCAGAAATAGTAATTTGTTAGTCGGGATTCTTATCAACCCCGTTAGTCATGCGGAACTATTTGATCGATTGCGCTCTAAATAAAAGATATGAAATATAACATAATCCTGTTCACATGTCGAAATGCATTAGTTGAAGGACAAAAATCAAGGGGGAATTATTGATCGAAGGTTGAGTTCACTTAAGTCAAAGAAGTCCTAAAGATGAATAGTGACAACGATCGGGAAAGGCTGAAAGGCTATCTATTAGAATTCTTGAGACGGTCCCAGGCCTTTGAGATCTTTGGTAAGGACCTGCTTAATTTTTCAGCAAACCTTCTCCTAAGAATGCCTGTCACTTTATCATTAGTGTAAGGTAAGAGTGTCGGTTTTATCAGAATGCTGAAGGAAAAACGAAAGCATATCAAATGAAAGACGGCAAAGAACAACAAAATTGTGAACCCCGCTCTTTAATATAATCGAGTTTATCTAAAGAAGTTATTGGAACTAAGAAAGAGCTACTTACATTTGCTTACCGCCTTTCAATTCATTGGGTCATAATTGCCTCAGGTATCAGCTGAGAAACGTAGGCACCTCTGCTGCCGACTTATACAGATTCCGCCAAGGGATGAGTAAAACGTCCGATTATATCCTATGTGAATACGAAGCCATTTGCAGAATCAGGCAACAAGTGCTGGGCGTGCACTTCATAACGCTATAACGCTATTGCGTGGTGCCCCGAAGATAAGAAAGTGATGGAATTCAGAAGAGTCCTAAAACTTAAGGGCTAAGGACATGGTCGAGTGTAATAGACCTTTTGGCATCGCAAAAATAAGGAAGGGCCACTCATATTTTAACTTAGTTCACGTAAGCTTTTTGGCGTAGCAGACTAGGCAAAGTGCGACAAAAGCGGGTCAAATACATTATTGATAATAACTGGTCTTCCATATACCCATAATGCTTGCGGAACATGCTGGTCTTTTTACGGAATGTGTGTGAGACATCTTTAAGAATTTTAGTTCTTCTTCTTCTTAGGAATGCGTGTCATGTTAGAAAAACAAAAAGGAAAGCTATGACTACAATCCATCTTTCAGTTGGACACCCACGTGACTTTTTAACGTAGTGTGCAAGGATGTCTTTACAACTGTTCGAGAAAGTTCTTGCTAGGAAGGGGTTCTGTCTTGTTGTTAGAGAGAGGCAAGAAAGGCTTTTGCTTGATGCAACAAAAATCTTTGTTCGTAAAAGTTCCGTTAAAACTTGAACAACTGTTACGATAAGGAGCGTATGTATCCCTCCTATCTACAGTTAATTAGACGGCTATCTCTTTGTAGATATATTTTTTAAGGAAATGAAAAATGAAAAAAAGAAAAGACCACATCATAGTATGTGTGAGTGTGTTTAAAGCTTTTCATGACATATTTCATATTTTCTTCAAGTATACTAATTACATACATGGTAACAACAGGTGTAATCAGTTATTATAATTAATATAAATTATATTTTAGTTGTTTACGGCCTTTAGCAAAAGTGTGTGCATAATTTATTAAACAGTAATTAATAAATACGTGCTTTTTTTTGTTTTTTTTTTTTGAAGCTTTGAAATTTAAATTTTCGCATTTACTTCCTTTGAATCAACGACACCAGGCTGGCTGACTGAACGGATGGATGGATACCCAACAGTTACGAAATACAAAAAAAAAAAAGTTATAAAATTTGCATTTTATGTCACCGCAAAAGACAAGAAAAAATACAGTTAACGATTGAATTGAATACAAGCTTTAAAGAGAATTTCAAATACCTGTCGCATCTTAAGCACATCAGCAAAGTAACGCTAAGTGTAAGCGGATCATATAATAACATGCGCATCACAATTGATTTTCATGCTGCACATGTGCTAACCCAAGTCAACCAATCTTGTAAAATAAGCGTTTTGTGTGGGTATCACGTATCTAAAGAGGCTTGTGTGACGTACAAGAATCTGAATTTGTTTTCAACATAAACTAAGCACACGTCTATTTTCAATGGGTTTTCAATATGAGAAAAAAGTGTTTTTTTTCTTTTTTGAAAAGCCGAGAACATGGCTCCACTTAAGAAGAGCATCTGCCCCGCGTAGAAAGAAAAAGAGACTTTGGGAAATTCCGTTAAGGTGACTTTAATCATCAAAGTATTATTGCAGCTTGTTCGGACGTGATTGTTATCGATTAAATTCCGGGTTCAAGGATATCAAGGATAACGATTTCATTTCGTTATATACATGACAAGTAGAGAAAGTTGGCATAATCTTGGCATTAATCAATGGAAGATTTGAAAATATATCGAGAAAGTCTCGAATTCTCTGTCAAGATCGTAGAGAAGTTTTGAAGAATTGATCTCATAACTTGTTCCACACATTTACAAACCCTTCACTTTCTGGAAACTGGTTCCGATGAAGGTAAAGATTTAGTCTGCATCTGCCCTGCTAATATTCTCGATGACTGGAAGTGTCGGATGGGTGTTTCACATTGATCAACGAACTTTTTCCAGACTTTTACAAAGTCCTCGTATCCAAATTTTTGCTTCGATAAAGTCAAGGATTTACTTCACACCCGACTTGACAGTATTCTCAATGACTGGAAGGGTCGCATGAAAGTTTTACATTGACCACTTAACTTTTTCCAGACGTATAGAAAGTCCTCAAATTTTTGCTTCGATGAATTCAAGGATTTACTTCACATCTGTAGACTTAACTGTGTATTTGATCAAAAATTAAGGCCAATTTTTAAAATCTTGCTTCAAAGTAATCCCCCCCAGATACTATATACTTATGCTAAGGTTTTTTCCAATGCTTGAAACAGTTGTTAGAGTCGTTATTCCGGAATGGTATTCAAAGCTTTCTTGACTCACCTTTTGCACGATATTCGCTCGATTGATCGGAAGCAAAATTCTTCGTCTTCAATCCGTTCTCGGCTTTCTTTGAAGTCTGCTTATCAAGGGCTCTCTGCATTACGCCAAACGTTTTTTCACAAGAACTTTCATTTCACAAACAAAATGTAATGCAACTTCTTTGCTCACCGAAATCCCTCATAAGAATGGGAAAAAATTCTTATAATGTTCAACAAAATCAAGCGCAAATGAAACATTTATTGCATTTGTGACGAGAAATTAGGCAAAATTGTTTGTCACAGTTCCATCAGTTGTGATAAGACACTATGCTCAAACGAAAAAAAAAGTCAAAAATTGTAACCTAAAATTAATTGCTTTCCAATTTTTGAAAACATTTAGTTACAAATTCTTTTCAATTAACAAAACATTAAAAACTGTCTCCTGGAGTTTCCTATATTTTCGGTATAAAACTACTTCACTCAAACATTACCCACCGATGCTTAGCGGTCAGAAATGTGGACGTTACTTTCAATGAATAAACCGTATCAAAAAAACAAAAAAAAAAACAAGGTATTGAAAATGTTTGCTGCACTTGAGATTTGAACCCGCGACCATTGTGTGTGTAGTAGCGTTCAAAGATCATTAAACATCAAAACACTCATTTTTCTGAAAGATCAATTAGTGATTTTTTAACCGAATACGAGATCGATTAATCCCCCGTTTTTTTTTTTTTTTTTTTCGAGACATTTACAATTTTATTATCATTTGTGAACTTTTAAGGTTAAACATTCAAAAGAGTATCGATGCATAATACTTGTTACACGTGGAAGGGTATTTAATGTAAAGTCTCAGATAACATAAAATGAAAAATCGAATTAATTTTTGATTATCGGTTAAAGCGAAAAACTAAGAGATCAAAAGATATGATCGCTATTGATTGTGATGGCAAATATAATAATAATAATAATAATGAGATCGGTTTATATGAAATCATTTTATATGATTTTGTAAGAAAATTTGGGAACGTAAAGCAAAGTCTATAGCTTTGCGTTTATGAGAGATGTATGTATGTGGGGTTTTTTTTTTTTATATCCTAAATTTATTTGAAAAAAAATTTTTATTATTTTTTTTTTTTTTTAATTTTTATTTTTTATGACTACAACATAAAATTGGCCGCAATGACATCGTCTGCTTATAAGCGTATATGTATGAAAATAATTTTTTTTTTTTAGAGTCGCGGGTAGCATTCATTTCTGAAATCTGAAAATCGTACCGGGGATAATAAAATTAACAATCAGCGCACAAAATTGCTGTAAAATCATTATGTATGAGCAGTTAAACGGACTAAGAAGAAGAAGAAGAAGAAGAAGAAGGAGACGAAATCCCGCGACTAAGAAGTCAATAAAAAAAAAAAAGGACAGACTATTAGAGAGACGAGCGTGTATGCATACATATCAAAGGGAGCTTCCTATGATGGTTTAAAACATAGCAATTCTTTGAAATGTATAAAATTATATATATTTTTAATTTTTTCTTTAACATTTTTATAGATTCTGAACAACAACAACAACAACAGTAAGGGAAAAAATAAAATACATTTTGCATGGTCTTTAAATATAATTTCGTTATGCGCACTTTATTGTTATTGTGGCTTCTCTTGTTGTTGCTGTTGTTACTTTTCTTCTTTTTCTTCTTCTTTTCTTTCATTTGTTTCATTCACTCATAATAATATATATATATATTCTATATATGTATTTGCATATATGTATAAATGCGGATTCATATTGAACTTATATTATTACTTAACGCAAAAGTCTTTTTGTTGTTTTTGTTCTCGTTCGGGCTGAGCAGGGAGTTGTCTGCTACTGTGAAACCAAATGCTTAAAATTAACAGTATGTTGCAACTTTACCCTTAGGATCGTAAAATTTGTTTAACGCAAATTTTCAGTCAAGTAAATGAAAACGAACGAATGGACAGAAAGCAAAAAAAATTAAAAAATAAAAAAAACAAGGACAAAACGAAAACGTCTATAAAAATATCATTAAAAGCGTCTGCGCGCAACTATAGCGAGAGCCGAAAGTGTAATAGTCGCATAAGCAAAGCAAAGCTGAAATCACATCATCGTCATCATCATCACCAACATCATCATCATTATGATGATGAAGATAAAGTTGACGATGGCGGTGGCAAAGCAAGGTAATGACCAGAGCAGCAACATAACTACATACCATACAATATTACTTACTTGCTATATGCACATGAATATGTGGAGTCTAGCAAGCACTCCAAACTTGTAACGAGTTGTTTAGTTGCTGTTATTACTTTCGCGCCAACTTAAGTATTTTGCGCATGGATTACTTTTTGTTGCTATTTGATTTTTCGTGCCAACCAGCAACGCAACCAGTGTGAAGATCTTATACAACATTATAAACATAAGCGTATAATAACAGAAATGTTGTTAAACAAAACATGCATAGAAATTGCCATTGTAAGCATGTGGTGTTGGCCATCAAATGTTATACACCCATACAATAACAGCAACACTAACACTAACAACAACAACAACAACAACAACAACAACGACAACAGTAACAGCAACAGTAAGAGCAACAGCAACAGCAACAGCAACAAAGCATTCGTCTTAAGTATTTAACTGTGTCTGCTCTTTTAGTTACTTCCTGAGACCTTAGCCGATCATTGATGCATACACGTTCAGGGAGTCAATATCCTTTCTATGCATTTTTGTGTCATAAAAGTTTTTAATTTATGACACAAAATTCATAGTCAGACATTTATAACTTTGATGGGTGCGTGTAAGACACAAATTTGTGTAAAAAACAAAAAAACAAAAGGAAAAGAAAAATTAATCTTCAAAAATAGCAAAAACAAAAAAAAAATAAATGAAAAATGAAGGGGGAAAAAGTACAACAGCGTCTACAATTTTTTATCTACTTTAATATATATAACATGTATAGAAAGCATTCATATCAGCATGACATAATTTTTCTTATAATCGCTTTGAATTCTTATATAAAAAAGTTCTTAAGCTGCCCCGATCAAGTCTGCTCTTTATAAAGCCAAGAATGAAAATAAAGTTTAATTAGCAGAAACAACAAAAAAAAAAAATTCATTTTTTTAACATAGAAAATTTTTTTAAATTAATCTCCTTTAAAAAAGCCTTCTTATGCTACTCATGTCTTAATAAACGTTTTGTTAAATCATTTAGTTTTTTTAAACACAAAATTATGTTGTAATGTTCACCTATAAAAAGACAGACGGGTTTTCGCATGCTCCATTGGCTTAATGAATTAGATGAATTGTTTAATTAATTGAAATCATATGAGATCCCTGAAATTGTTGATATCATTTGAATCTTTGATAAATCATTGATCAAAGTGTGCGATGACTGCCCCATCGCAATGGGAAATATTTCTCTCAAAGGAACTTAGTAATTAATTTTGAGGTTAAGTCTGATCTTTATTAGCTATTGGTCGAAACATTTACTTGAACGGTATAAGTAATGGCTCGTAGAAAAGAGAGGTGTTTCGCAAAACAGAAATTTCAACGTAAAAATATTTATAAATATCTCGAGACACTTCATTAATGAATATTAAGATTAAGTCTGATCTATATTTGGTATTAGTCGAAGCATTGATTTGAACAATATCTCATATGGGTACTGGAAAACCTAGCAAAGAACTCTTTGAAATTTCAAAGCAAAAATATTTTCAAATATCTTGAGGCAATTCATTAATGCCTATTGAGTTTGAATCTGATCTTTATTTGCTTTCAATCATTTAAAGCTTTCAGTTGATCGATATTAGCTATGATTGATCGAAGAGAGCCAACAGCCCGGCAAATAATATAATAAATGTTTAGAAACAGTTGAAGTGAGAAGTCAATGCCAGTCGGTTTCAATTCAAGGGTTAGTTTAATCGCGACGATTAGTTAGACTGACTGCAGGGAAAAGTATCTCAAAAGTGCTGTTGAAAAATTTCATTTGTTTCGTTGATCAACAATGACGTTATATAGGCGGCCTAGAATCGACAACCACTATACAAAGTCACCGAAAACTATAACTGACGTCATTAGCAATTCTTTCACTAGATCTCATGTCATTAGTAATTTGTCTTAGTAGGACGAAGAGTGAGGAAGTGTCTTAAAGTCCTCAAGACTAAAATTTGAGGTTAAATGCGATTACTGTAGTCGTTCAATACTGTGGAAAGTCGATTAAAGCCCCACTTTCCAACTTATGCATAAAACTTTTCAAGTGTCACTTGTAGTTTTCTATACGTGTCAACAATACAGGATAGACAAAACAGACGGACGAAAAAACTATTGATTAGACGGGGACGGAGAAGCGAACGAAGAGATGGACGTAGTCTATATGTAGAAAATGAGTAAAGCAAGGCTTTATCTGGTATTAAACTTTGAGGTGCTTCCGATTATTCAAATTTATATCAAAGTTTAGCTCAGCATACCATAAGCTTATTCAAGGACATTATCATATATAATCTATAGTGTTTAAGTAAATATATTTATGGCAAATTTTGGTCTCCTATTGCATACGTACCAGCAATAGAGGAAGGACAGACAGGGAGATGAACAAATTAGTGACTAGATGGAACTGGATAGTTAGGTAATGCACGGATGGACGGATGTACAGGTGGCGGATGATCTGAATAAACCGACAAGCATGTCATCAATCGGTTCATGATGTTACTGCGATCAAGAAAGTAAATATTTGAACACTAGATTTACGGAAAGTTTGTAAAGATAGAACGCTGAAAATTGGCATAAACATTTCCTTATCGATTAGGCATATGTGGTGCAAAAATGGATGCGATCTATTTGCTTACAGGCCCACAATGTAGAAAAAACTTAAATAACCTAGAAAAACACCCACCATTTTTTTAAACTTTTTGCCTATAACTTTCGATCGCATCAGATTGACTGGTACTAGATCTAGTGTTAAATTAAGTGAAATTAAATAGGAATGTGACTAGCAAAGCCATTTGTCAATACAACTCTGCGATGGCCCTAACTTAGCAATGTAAAATAGTCGGCAGAGTTCCGTATATAGAAGTGTAAGGCTAAGGTTGGATTCGGAAGGCTAGTTTGTCAAAATTGAAAAACTTAAGACACCTTTGTAAACACTACGTGAATTTTTATGAAAATGCTTTTGAGAAAATGTGAAAAAACAAACATGTTTTTAATAAGTCGTGGAAACTTGATTGATACAGCTATGCCAGGGGAATCGACATGAATATGAAAAAAAAAATGGGAAGTTTCTTTTGAGAACTGCTTTTAAGAAATTTTTGAACCTTGGTGTCTTAGCATAAGAAATATTAAATGGAATAAAAAGGTGAGAGGATGAAATATAATAATTGTAGGATAAGTGGATAGTGGGAAATGAGTAAAGGAGGATAAGTTAAGCGTATATGGGCGTAAGGAAGAAGAAAACAAAAGGACAAGAAGCCAAGAAGACAGAAAGTCAACAATGGGTGCAATCGATCAAAAATGCCTCTCTGAGAGAATCCTACTTGCTTTAGCAAACATATGTGTACCAAAGTTAAGACTGCTGTATTAGTGCACAATAAGTCAAGTGCAGCAGCAGAGAAATGCAACTTTAGAGAAAATCAGTTAAGTCAGGCCTCATTTGTTAAACAATAAAACACGCATTGTTATGAGCACAGCCGAATGAAAACAAAAAAGCATTTCTGCTAGATTTCACCAACACTGTTCGAGTGAGTTGTATAATCATCGGGAAAAAGTTCTTTACAAAAACCTGATTTGATCTGATTTCTTGATCTTTAGAATCCGTGTAATTAGATCCAATTTGTTTTGTCAGCCCAAAAAAAAAAAATCTTAACATGGTAACGTTCGCTTGCACATTTAACATTCCGTTCCAAAATCGTTTTATGCAAGTCTTTGTGTAAGTGTTTTCTTTAAAAGTTAATGTCAAGTGTAAATTGATACCAAAGAAATCGTGTTGAGCGCAAAGAGAAAAAGCTTGTTTTTCTCTTCAAAATATTTGAAAAAAAAAGAAGGTATTAAGTTATTCACACGAAAAAGAAACAAGCAAACCATTCATCCATATTGTCTTTGTGGTGAATTTTAACACCTTTCCTTATTATAATACATTACGAATTTTTAAGGTATTGTCGCAAAAAACATATGGACGAATAGACATGAAGCAGACTCTGTTTACTTTGAATGAGTGGGTACATTGTGGTAAACAAAAAAAAATAATTATTTTCGCTTTTGGATCGAATTTCTAAATACTTACCACTAACTACTTACTCTCAAATGAGGAAATCTCTAATAAATTCTATAATTATATGTAAATGACACGGAAATCAATTAAATGCAAGTGTAGTATAAAGCAAAGTTCTATTTATAGGTATAGACGATATAGGTTGCTTACTTTGTTCATAATATAAAATAAAAATCATATCCCTGGGGTTTTTCGAGTAAGGACTTTTAGAATCTTAGACTGAAGGACTGATTTTAATGCGAAGATTTTATTAAAGATGAACTTAAGAGTAAGTTCAAAGGCCTAAAGCAAATACAAACAGTGGGGAGTTTAACTTCTCCTCAAGATAAGTCGAGTGTTTAAGAACCGTGACTAACAAGCCAGTATTCGTGGGTAGAGTTTACTCGATCATGTTTATTTATCTAGATATTACCTAGAGTAAGGACTCTTAGAACATTAGACTGAAGGGCTGATTTTAATGCCAAGATTTTATTAAAGATGAGCTTAAGAGTAAGTTCAGCGGTTTAAATGAAATATAAACAGTGGGGAATTTAATTTGTCCGCAAGGTTAGTCGAGTGTTTAACAAGCGCAACTAACAAGTCAGTGTTGAAGTATTCAAATCTCAGTACGGTAGAGTCTACTTTGATCGTAGGTATAGTAAGTGGACATAACCTTTGCCGATTGGGTAACAGACACACTCGGGCTATGGCCATCTCCCTATACTATCTTTTCTTTACTTCTTCTTCTTCTTTCTGGCCCTCACCGTATTACACGAATAGGGAGCATCCCCTGAATATGAAAAGAAAAAACCGAAGAAACTTAGGAAGAGTTATAAGAAAAATTTTGGAATCAAAATCTTAAAACTTCCGTAAGCTTCTTCAAGCCTGAAACTTATGATAAATTTTTTCCCCATACACATGAACAAGTAACCTGCGCGTGTATCGACAATATTTTTACTTTATGACCTCTCTCGCTGACGTAATATACTACGATATATAGTCTGACATGCCAATGAATACTGCGGGATTTTATTATGTACGTAATTATATGGAGTAGGCGCCGATCTTTACCCCGATATTATGATATATGCTATGCTTACTGCGACGATATATTTCCGATATATTTCCGATATATTTCGTCTTGCGAGTATAAAAACTCATTCAATCTCTTTAAGATGTATGGGATTTTCAGATATATATGTTACATGTCTGTCCCATGTTACATCTTATATAAAGAGATAGATAAGAGCATTGGCTAACTGACGCGCAAATAAGTTTCGTTACAATTCGAATATTTTGCTTCACAATCACGCACATTGTTGCTGCACATGCTTTGTGACGTAATTTAGACCACTTGAAAACCGGTTTAAATTCTGTGATTGTTGTCAACTAATTTATATGAAATATAACTTAAAGAATATTAAAATATATACTTTATTGAACCATGGACCGGCATTAGCCGAAGTGCTTACATATATATAATAATAATTTTTTATTTTTATTTTTATTTATTTTTTTTTTTAATTTTCATAATCTTATCTCGTAATCGAGTATACATATAGCTTTAAACTTTAGTTTATAACAATTTATAAAAGTAGATGCACTTTTATAAATCAGAGTTGCTTTCTTTGCTTCGCTTATGCTTTGGTTCATTTGTTGTCTTTCCACCCAGCGACAGCGTTAAGCTTACGCTTAAAGTATGTTGTCAATAAGTGCGTGTGTGTGAATTTAATGTTTTATTTATAATGTTTTTCTTAAATTGCAGTGCAGACAAAAGTTAACCGAGACCGTCAGGCAAATTGAGCGAATACCGTTAATTGAAAACTAATCAAAATGTAATAAAACAAACGAAACGAAATGAGTTTTTAGCCAATACTGTCAGCTTTTATGTTGTTTGCCTTTTTTTTTTCTTTTTTTTTCGCTTAAACATAGAGAAAATACTCTCAGTGATTGTGTGTCTGTCAGAAACACTGACCACCGCATGTACAACTGTCAATTTGGCACCAAACATACATATATACATGTGCATGTTTACCTTTACGCATTTGCATGTATGTATGTATGTATTTAGTACGCACACAGAATGTTGTAGAGAATGCGTGCATGCAATTTGAATTTCATTAACAATATTGCTGTAAACTTAATAAAAAAGAAATAAATAAATAATAAAAAAAAAAAACAAAGCCTGAACTTTGTTCACTTGTATATTAAATGCAAGGCTCTCTCGGCCAATCCAACTATTCGGTCGTTAACAACTTTATTTACATTTTGAATTGATTTGCTTGCTTACATTGTGACACGTATATATATATATATATATATATATATACACATATATGCGTATATATTGCTCGTCGATTTATGATACAACTCACTTAATATGCTTTCGATTATAATTTCATGTGTAGATAGATGCAAGCGATGGGAATAAATAAAATTGCAACTAATAAGAAGGTCAGTATGTTAAGCTTTACATTGACTTTGCAATGTTTTCTTTTTGCTTTTTTTCCCTTTTAAATCATTTTGCAATTCCTTTTGCTTTTTTATGTAAATTAAAATAAATAATGACAGTTACTGGAAAAATTAATCTTCAATGTTCCGCTTCGGCGGTTATCAATAAGCGATTTATTCACCGTGCTACACATCATCAATGCTTAACTCCAAGGTATAGTAGTTTTCCATATCTTTCCATATTTTTGCACATCCGCGCTAAAGATACTGACCACAGAGAGGATTAAACATCTGAGATCCCTTAAACAATACATATTTTTACTTTACTTTAGCGGAGCGAAAAAGATAGATAAGACCAATGCAATGCTGCATTGTAGGGTAAAATGAACTTCAAACTATAACTTAGATTATATCCTGCCTAGAGTACAAGTAACTACACTGCAAAGTAATCTCTTGGATAAAGAGAAGCTTGATAGTCTCCGTTGTTTACAAAAAGTCGAGTGGCATTCATTATTTGCGGGATTAGAAAGGGCTCGTCTTCGCATGAGAGCAACGTATAGTCCACGTATTCGCCCTCATGCAATTGTCTCCACTTGCCGGGGGAGGATAGTTAGTGTAACTTATGAGATCCTTTGTGGTATCAGGCATTGGACAAGGAAAGATGTTCATACTCTGGTGTCTACATCAAACACTAGAGACATCTTTTCATCTTTCCATTCCTTTCCCGTTCGTTCAGTTATGCACACACCTGTACTTGCATCAGATTGCTCTTGGTTCTCTCATTGCTTTGTCGATTGACGTGTCTATAAGATTGCCCATCAGATCTCCGGTTCGTTTACTTCTGTACCCATTTCTTCATTTCGCTGTCCGTTCTTTTCTCTCATCGTTTTCCGCCGTTGCAGCTCCTTGTTCGTTCACCTCTATGTCGATCCCTGCATCACTTCAGCTTCCCGTCCAATTCTGGCTACTAGTATACCTGCCCAGCCGGTTATCGTCGCATTCGCCTATCTACCCAATCGGTTAATTTCCCATTTGCCTATCTGCTCCGTTTGCCTATCTGCCCCGTTCGCTTGCCCATCAAATCCAATATCCGTCCATTTCACTGCCTATCCCTTCCGCTCTGTCCGTTCGTTCATCTGCTCTTGCAGCTTTTTGTTCATTCGCCTCTATTCCCGTCTCTCTATACCTTACCTTCCTTTTCTTTCCGTTCATCTGTCTGGCCAATCGCTTATCCGTCCATTCGTCTATCCATCAGATGGTACATTCGTCCGATTCCCCGAGCATCTGTTCACCTCGCCTATCTGTGCATCCATTGAAGGTTCCTGGCTTTTGCTTGCCTACTCAAACCATGAAAACTAATTTTGTTTTCGGTTCATCGCCATCTTTCTTGTTAAGTTGAAAGAACCAATTCAAACGCTACCACACACGGATATCAAATAACTTTTAATTTGCCCCCTCTAAGAGATTACTATTTTAAAATTACAGACATTACATATTATCACAACGAATAGTATAACAGATTCGCTATAATTATCACACATAACCATTAATGATTAAGGGGTAAACTCTTTAGTTTGCATAACTATCTAACAATTACTCGTAAATAGTATTACAACTCAATCTCCATCAATCAATTATGTACGATACATGCGGAATACTATATAAAATATATCGTGCGAACAAAATATGATTTTATGCATAATCTTTTAATAGGCGGTTTACTTCACGCCAACAAGGCATACAAAGCTAGAGAATCCTCGCGCCATTTAGCAATCAAAAAAAATATCAAAACATTCGATCCAAGCCGTAGAAAACATGTTTCGTGCTATTTTAGTTTACGCTTACTATAGAATCCCGTTTAACAGGATTGATTGATCAAGAATGATAAGCGATAGTTTATGCTACTTGTGGTAGAAATCGAAGAATGCAATACAAAAAATTACTTCTGTGCTCGATGTTAATCGAATCAATCGTGTGTCGCTGTGAAAATTGCGTGGCCAAAGTGTCGACACATATTCAAAAATCATATAAAACTCTCATAATTTTATGTCAGTTAAGAAATTTTTTTTTTTTTGTTTTTTTTTTTAAATTCTTTTAAACATAACAAGTTTCTCTCTCGCCTTATTAGTCACACACAGTCAATAGTTCTGGTTAAACATAAGTTTTCGAATCAAAATAGTGTACGACATGTTCGCGTTGTTGATAATTGGCGACAAAAGACGACAACGCGTACAGATGGTTTTCTGCTAAAAAGACATTTTGTTTTTGTTTCTGTGAAGGAAAATAAAAAAAATTTGGAATGATGCCAACTCGCTACAGGGATGATCTAGTGAGTTAAGAGATAAAAATAATTTGACGTTATCATCAGACATTAGGATACAAGATACACGGAAAGCAGGTGGAATAACATCATATTAGTTTAGAGTAAAGCATAATAAAAAAACGCAACTAAAGGTGAAGCAAGCAACTAACGGCGAAGCAGGCAACTAAAGGTGAAGCAAGCAACTTTGAAAAGATTTGTATTAAAATGGACTTTATTGTGTTGTTTGTTCCCTTCAAATAAGCAATTGCTCGTACACTAAATTGTAGATAAATGACTAAATACATGTAGATGTATATATATACATATATGTATATGTGTATTCGTTGAACACACATCTATGTAAGATAGAGCGAAAATTGCTTGCGAATAGACGATATTTGAAAATTGGCAACACGTTATTGATCGCTGTCCAAACTATAAGTCGTAAAAGCGACCCGAGCGTTTAACATTTTACTCACAGACCCAAGTAAGACCGTCATAAAATGATACGCTTTCTTTTCTAATTGTGGGCAAAGGATCGTGTGCTCACGAATTGCAATCTGCAAAGAAGATATTTTAAGTCAAACTATATTCAGGTTTGGCCAAATCTTTTATACCCATCAATGTTATCCTGCAAAAATATTTTCCAAATTTCCAAACTCTATAATATTGGGTGGGCGTGGCTGATATTTTTTACTTTTGTCGAATAGTAATCGACATATTTATCGCATGTCCTGTGTGGGCTTTGAGTAACGAGCAAAAAACCTACGCATGTAAAAATTTTCCAAGTTTTTGTTGAATTTTATGTTTGCCCTTTGGCTGGTTTGGAGTATTTTCAAATTCTTCTACAAATTTCTAGGTGATATCTTATATTTTGCGAACAGAAGAATGTTTATCACAGACACTACACAGTTGATCAGAAGTACAGACGGACAGACGAACAGACGGAGATGTCTGGGTGTATTGGGCCAAGAATTTATATACTTTAGGGTGTCTTTTAATTCGACTTGCCATTGACCGGAAGGACAGATGAACGGACGGAAATGTTTGGGTGTATTCTGAGTTTGAAATTGGCCAAGAACTTATATACTTTAGGGGGTTTTTGAAAGTTGCTTCGGTGCGCTATAAAGCTTTTGACAAAAATTAAATTTAGATACATTATAATCTTGGGTAGGGACGACTGACTCCTTCCATTTTTTGTGCAGGTACCATTTTTTCACAGAATATATGCTCAAAGAATTATGGATTTATCAGCAAATAAACATTGAATAAGCAAAGAAACAATTTGTTTTGCCCTGTACAAGACAGAGGAGTCCTCAGTTGAGCTAATATTGCAGGCGTGGTACTTGCGCAACAGAGCTTCCAATGTTCTTATCAATTTAGACGCCAGTAGCTTCATTTTTGCGGCCAGGAATACATTTACGACAGACATTACACAGACCGACAGACGGACATGCTTAAATTGATTTAGAAATTGATGCTGATCAAGAACCTTGTTGGTCTTTGAAGCTTCTTTCTAAGCATTGCAGACGTTTTGACAAAATGAATATTCCACTCATCCCTCGGCGATGGGACGCTGATGGACGGGTAGTGGACGTCTGTTCGTCTTATATTCCTATGCAATTTTTGACATATTCTCATGAAATTTGGTACACTGCCGTGGTCTTGTCCAATGACGAACGCTATTGAAAATAGCATCTGTCCTTCAGTCTTGTTTTCTTGTATTCAACTTTCAGGCCTCAATATTTTCAATTTATTTTGATGAAGTTTGCTGCACCGACCTGTTTTGGCCGAAGGACGACCGCTAATGAAAATAGTTCGGATCGGACAACTTTTGCGACCGCTTCCCATATAAGGTCTCAATTTCAACAGTCCTTATATGAATACCTGCAATGTGACGTCGGCCACCGCAGTGTTTTTATTTGTTTTAATTTTGAAATCCGGCTGAGTAGGATTTTAATTTTCAATACAATCGTCTTGCGACACCAATGATACCGATCAAATTAAGGCATTAACTCACTTTAAACTGTTTATGACAACTGCCGATACTCGATATCTGCAATGACGAATGCCCCATTAACTATTTCGAGGCAA
>CCAG010019365.1:0-72354 GCA_001077435.1 Glossina morsitans morsitans | reverse complement strand
TATTATTTATCTCGCTCCCTTTCATTCTTTTCGTTTTTGAAAACTCAAACTCTATATAAAATATCATTGAAACATGTTTTTGCAGCCAACACGAGATACTTAGACAAAAAATAAAAAAAAAAGCATAGTCTTAAACCAATATATGCAATGGACAGAAGCATTACCTGTTTAAGTTAAGCAATCTATCATTTAATGTATTTCGGTTAATCGCGACTGGCTGCAAATTTAATAACTTCTTATCATGCAATTTTTATTTATTGCTTCTTTCTCAACGCAACAAAGAAGAGCATTTTTTTGTTTTCTTTTTTAAATCCATTGAGTAGGAAAAAAATTTCTTTTTGTTCTAATTAATTGTAAAATAAAAAAAACGAAAAAAAACTTTAAAATTTACAACTTTTTTTACTTCTAATTAATGAATTAATTCAAGCAATTTCTTAGGGAAGACGGGAGGGGGCTGTAGCTTCGAAAAAATAAATCTTTTCGTTTTTTAAAAGCATTATTTATGTACCGTCGTAAAATTAATTAAAGGGTTAAAGTAATAAAACAAACAAAAAAAAAAAAAAGAAGAAGAAAAATAAATTTTTTTTTTTAATTATGTCTATCAATGTATTTTGTTTGCAATATAAATTACTGTAAAGTCAACATGCAAAGGAAAGGAAAGTTGGAGCGCAACTAACTTTTTATGTGCATAGAAATGTTTGCAAGAATACATTTATTTCTAATATTATTTACATTAGAAAAGCGAAACAAATAGTTAAAATTGTAGCATGGCGATCCTGCACTAAACGAAATTACATATGTTTATACACATGTAAGCTCATGTATAACACGATAATTATATTTTTGTTGATGTATGAAAAACATAACGTTTTACAGGTAAAACATACAAATAAATGCACTTAAACATAACGATGTTAAAAAAAAAAAACCTCGTAATAATAAATGTCAAAGGACGACGATATAAAATAAATGATAGGTTGTTTTTAAAAACATATGCGTAAGCGTAACGAAAACAGGAAAGAAATTCATTTGAACAAAAAAATATACATTATATGACTTGATCAAAATATAACAGGAATTTTTGAATTTCTCAAATTGAATCAATTTAATATTCGAAAGATTAACCGAATGAGTGGCAAAGCGAGCAAAGGATCTCGACTAACAACTCAGTGGTCGTGGGTACATATCACAAGTGCGGTAAAGTTTTGAATAAAGCATTACTTTAGTCTTAGAATTTATCCCTCTGGCTAAATTGATCATAACAATAATAATAATAATATTGTCCTCTCTGTCAAAGGTGTCCTTTAACCTTTTGTATTCCTTATTTTCTTTACTCATCACTAACTTCAGTATTAATAATTTCAAATAATATAAGGGTTGGTACAAGAAGTACAATGTTAGGACGCATACTCGACATAGGAGTTGGTGCAAGAAATATAATGTCGACGCATACGTAGTCGACATAGGCGTTGGGGAGGCGTGGGAGTTGGACCAAGTAATACAATGTCGACACCTAGTCGACATGGGAGTTGGTATACGATATACAAAGTGGACGCAGACGTAGTCGACATAGGCGTTGGGGCGAGAAATACAATGTCGACACATAGGGAGTTAGAGCAAACAATACAGTGTCGACATATAGACGACATGGGATTTGGAGCAAGAAATACAATGTCGACACATAGCCGACATAAGCGTTGGTGCAAGAAATACAAAGTCGACATGGGAGTTGGTGTATGAAATACAATGTCGACGCATACTCGACATGGGAGTTGGACCAAGTAATACAATGTTGATACATATTCGACGTGGGAATTGGATCAAGTAATACAATGTCGACACATAGGGAGTTAGAGCAAACAATACAGTGTCGACATATAGCCGACACGGGAGTTAGAGCAAACAATACAGTGTCGACATATAGCCGACACGGGATTTGGAGCAAGAAATACAATGTCGACACAAAGTCGACATAGGAGTTGGAGCAAGAAATACAATGTCGACACGTACTCGACATGGGAGTTGGACTAAGAAATACAATGTCGACACATAGCCGTCATGGGATTTGGAGCAAGTAATACAATGTGGACATATAGCCGACAACGGAGTGTGTGTGTGTTTACGTCTTTCGGAACATAGTTTCCGATATCCGAGAAAGATTACTAAAACGATTTTGTTCCGCCGACTATTTCGTCTCTATTTAATCTAATGCTAATAGATAATTAAGAAGTAAAATAATGGATAACAAATTTTCTTTGATTATCATCTTAGGTCTGAAAAAGGAGTGAAAATCTCGACAGGTACTTCTGTTATGTCTTCATGTTATGCTGACAACATTCCAAAAACTCGGTAATCGGCAACTAATTTGTTACCATTCCTTCAATAATCCTCTTAATCGTTATTACAAAGGGGAATTTTCTCAATTTTCTCATTTTCATGAGAGTTAATGAGTTTGCCGGGGAACAAGCAGATTTTGCATAATTTTCGACCCATCTTCGGTTCGTTCGCCAATGGGGTAAGCGATGTGTTCATTTTTGCAAACGGGAAAATATTTAGCACAGATGGACAGATCGGACAGATGGACAAGTGCACAGGTGAATATGTTCCAATTGTTACAAATTTATTAAAAAAGAAAAATAAATAAATTTTGATAGATTATAATATTGGGTAGGCGTGGTCAATTTTTCCCATTTTGTGTAGGTACCACAGTATCGCCCATAGAATATCCGTTCAAATTTGAGCAGGTTTACCAGCTTTAGTTTATGGCTAATGAGCAAAAAATCAATTTGTTGCTGCTTTGAAAAGCATGGCTGTTCCAAGTTTACATGGTACTCTAAGCGTGTCCTCCGAGCGATTTCATCTATTTTCAAGAGCAATCTGTGTGCAAAAACCTGCAATGCTTCTGTCAAATTTGAAGGTGATAGCTTGATTTTTGTGGTCAGAAAATTGTTTGGAATAGACATGGTACAGATGGGCGGACGGACGGACGGACATGCTCAAATCGATCTAGAATCTGATGCTAGCATCAATTATATGCTTTACGCTGTCTCTGAAGCTTTTTTATAAGCATTAGAAACGTCCTTCATAATTAGCTGACGAGGATAAAAAAGTTTTTTTTACTTAACTACTTTAAGGACTTTAGGGAAGTAACCAGAAAACCAGAAATTCATTTAGCCGTCTCTATAGGACTTTTCGACATAATTTATTTGATGAACTTATCAAACTCTATTTGGACGTCGCGTTCAAGAATCAATCCGGTATTGAACTACATATAACAAGTTCCTTGCGTTGAATATAAAATATTGAACTTGTATAACAACTTGGCGGTGTTAATGTTTGATTTTTTATGCATACGCGCAGTTTACACTTTATTTGTGAAACATATGTTCTACCTGTGTACATGTCGATGTTATTTAGGATATTTTTATACCCATCACCGAAAAGTAAGGGGCATATTCATTTTGGCAAAGCGTTTGCAACGACCAAAAGGAAGCATCACAGATTCCGTAAAGCATATACATACTTAATCAGCATCCGTTTGTCCGTCTGTGTAATGTCTGTTATAAATATTTTTCTGGCCGCAAAAATGAGGCTGACTTCAAACTTGGCGGGACCATTGGAAGTTTTTGCACTCAGCTTGATATTGAAAATGGGCCAAATCGGTTAAAGGCCCACAGCACAGTTGAGAAAACCTCTGCCTTTCAGAAGGAATAAGCAATTGGGTTTTTAGTCCTTACTCATAAACTACGGCCGATAAATGTACAAAAATTGAATGTATATTCTGTGGGCGATGCTGCGAACTGTATTGGCCACGCCCACTCAATTTCATAGTGTGCCATAATTTTTTTTTTTTTTTCAAAATCTTTATATATAACATACGGAAGCAATGTTCAAGATTTCCATAAAGTGTATAAGTTCATGGCCACTTCCAAATTCGGAATCCACCTAAAGATGTCCACCTGTCTGTCTTCACAACTGTGTAGTAGTTGTGCTAAACACTCTCCCTTCGAATTTGTAAAATAATTTGGATCTAATTTAAACTTTTCCAAGGACACGCCTACAACGCCCACACGCCTTTGCGACAAAAATGCATTCCTTATAATAGAACATAAAAATTTAGTTCTTTTATGTTTCTTTTTGCCTTTAGGGTATAAAAGATTCGGTCACAATCGAATATAAGTTTTTTAATTGTTTTTAATTCGCTTTGCATCTCGATGAGATCGAAGAGGACATTTGCATAATGCGAACAGATTTATTTTCGTATGTTTATGCTAATGACATAATCCTGTTGCAATTACTTGAATGACCGGTGTATCCAATGCAAGGTGATGATAAGTAAGTTAAGCTGGACATTCACATGTATCCATGTGAATGTGAATGTGTGTGCTTGCTTGCTTGCTTGCTTGCTGGCTTTCTTCCAAATTCAATATTTACATTCTTTCTCACTTACTTAGGGGCTTTATTCACTTGCATTGAATTTCAGATTTCTTAAGACGACATCCCGTTCATCCCTGAGTGCCCGTGAATTTAATAATTATGTGTATAAAACTACTATCATTATATTATTGAAAAGTAAATGAACGTGAGCGTGCACGTAATCTGTTCTGTTTGAATGATCTCTCAGAGATCTTGTGTTTTCACAATGACTGGTTAGGGTTGATCTTTCTCTTTGTTTATATTGCTATATAGAAATTAAATATTTTAACTAAAATATCAGCCCTAACCGAGCATTGCGAAAGCGTTCCTTTATCTCGCATTATTATTATTTTTATCATTATTCTTATGTCGGCCATATTGAGACGTTAGTTATGTGTGAAAAAGCTGCATTCATATGCACTATATATATATGTATGTATATGCATGCGTTACATATATGCACACATACAGTAATTACAGCCTCAAAGATGATGGCTATTTAAAAAGAAGGCAACAAGAAAAAAAAAAAAAACAAAAAAACGAAAAAGACGTTAGGTTACTATATACATATAGATATAAAGTGCATTGCTTTTGGCAGACGATCGCAGAGACAAGTTCGCACAACGTTTTTCAATTTCCTTTTTGTTGATCTGCAATGAACTTACAGTGTTAGGGGCGCGACTTTAATAATACATTGTTGTTAATATGTGCGTACTTGAATTTTATACACGTACCTGAGTAGAGTCCATATATTTCTTATTTCTTTACAATGCTAATGTAAATTGAAAAAACAAGAACAACAAGAACACACACAAAACAAAAACAGAGAGAAACAAAACGCAATAATATCAGACTAAAGTCTAGCGTCGACAATGGCATTTTGTATGATAAATACATACATACATACATACATACGTACATACATGCATACATATGCACATGTAATATACATACATATGTACCTGATATACATGCATGCATACGTATATTACATGTATATATGTATGTATGTATGTATGTATGTATGTATGTGCAAGGCGACTACTACTACGTGCTTGCTTAATATTGTTGCTCGATCGTCTTCATTTCTTTTTGTATGCATTTTATTTTTAGCCTCCTCGTTCTTCTCTATCTCTATCTCATATTCTCTTCCCTTTATATGTTGCGTTGCGTTGCGTTGTTTTCTTTTCAATTTCTTTAGTGTGTAATGTCAAGTGCAGCAAACAATTGCATTATCTTACCCATCATTTCTTTCTTATATCTCTGATAGCTTGCGGCGTACTAGTAAATAATTTTTGACCATTTCCTTCTTTCCCGCACACTATGTTCATGTGCATGTCCATATTACCCTAAAAACCACAGACCCACACATATACGCACACACTACACTACACTACAATTCTTTATTATTTCATTTACATTAGTATACGCTTTCGATGATTTTACTGTTTATCATCTTTTCTTTGTTTTTCTTAGGAGGTATGGCAACTCATTATAATGATTTGATTAAACCAATGATTTTGAGATAAAAAATATTTTTAATAATCATTTAATTGCGTGTGTCTGACGTAGTCCAGCTCACTTTTCAAGTGTTCTCTCTGTCTGCATATTTACAAACAAAATTTTAAGAATTTTTATGCTCACATATAAAATATTTCATAGTTTCATTAGGTATGTGAATAAGTGTCTGGCAAGTTTTTTAATAAAAGATTTAAGAATTATTTTGTTCAATGTCTCGTCCAATAATGGCCATCACTTTTTTTCATTTTTTATGCAAAAAAAAAAAGGAATTGGACGCAAAGCAAATAGCTGACCTTGAAGAGCTATCTGCCAAAGAACCCAAGTATCGAAGCATCGTTCGGGAAAATGTTAAGTCATCTATTGAAACCTATGTTAATCGGAAGGAATACTGCCTACTAATAACATCGGGGCATACCAGATCGAAGTTGCAAACATTTCTTGACTGAGTAGTCCTCCTTCACACGTCCAAATATCTTCATACTGGAAACCTGCCATGTCATGAATGTTAGCATATTGTTCCTGGTGCTCATCTCAATTGCATCAGTTGATGTTGGTAGCTTTGCCTGATGATGGTTTCATTTGCCAAATCATAATACATTCGGCCTTGCTCATCTACTCCACCACCTAGGTCTAAACCTATCGTATCATGAATGCTGGCATATTGTTCCTGGTACTGATCTCAATTGCATCAGTTGACGTTGGGAGCTTTGCTGATGATGGCTTCATTTGCCAAATCACCATACATTAGATCAAGACCATCTACTCCCGCCCCCTGCTCCCTTCCACACCCAACAAATCAAACCACCATAAATATTCGGATTTATCGTTGAAGTAAGTGTACTCCGCCTCAGGGTTATTTGCTCTTTGCACATTATAAGGCATCCACTGTTCATCACTCGCAGGTATTTGGGAGTGTTATCCACTGAATTAAGCAGGGAACGTAAGTTGTCGGGCAGCGAGCTATAGCCATTCAAAGCTCAACAGACTTTGTAGTGTGCGTTTTAATCGTAAATGATCGAGATAGAGCCTATAGCTTAAGGAGAGCGCTTTCACAGTTTTTTTCATCTTTCTACTACTAACACTCTCCCTTAGAAGAGTCATATGCACCCACCCATAGTCATATCCGAAACACAAAAAGAATGACTTTATAGTTTTTTAGCACCGATAAAGATACATATGATACTGGGAAGAGATCGGCTCTTGTTCTTTGTTTATCTATTGATTCCGTTAATCACAAGCATTTTTCTCAACGCCATAGGAAACCCGGGATTTGTATCCCGCTCCGGTGATTTGATTTCAATCAGTCTCTTGCCTTTGGCAAGGTGAACTTTTGCATTGGGTGTCCATGTACACTCGTCCTGTCAGTTTCTCTCTCTGTCTACCACTCCCCCTGTAAATCTATTTGTGTGTCAAGTTATAATCTCTTATCTGTGCGTACTTCGATTCTCTCGTATGTCCTTGCAAGAATTATAATTTGCGCCGATTTTTTCGAGATATATTAAAAGTCATACATTTTTATGCCCTACGTCACTTGCGGTACGAGGATATATTAAGTTTGTGCGCATGTATGCTACATACAGAAGGACTTAAGATAAACGCATCTTTTATTATGCGGATCAATTCAGTAAATGATTTTAAATCGTTTAAAGCTTGTCTATCCATATGTCCAACTGTATGTATGGCTGTCTTATTTTCTTGTTTCCAATCTGTAGGCTACAATTTTGGAGAAATTTTGATGAAATTTTGTAAATTAACCTGTTTTGGCCTCGCATTTTGGAACACTATTGAAAATGATTCCGATCAGACAACTCTCTCGACGACTATCCATATAACGTTTTATTTTTAAAATGTCGTTGCGTGAACAACTGCAGAGTGATAGTCCGCCCGTCAATCCGTGCTCCTATTATAGTCTTTATTCTATATAATGAATTTTTTGGAATAAAGCTTTATATAGTACGTGGAATTAAAGCGCGTAGGATGAAGACCACTTTCGAACAGTGTTCATGTCTGGTTCAAAACTCATCAGTATAATAAATTTCCACATAATATTTTGCAATCTTCAAAAGTTCAAATCGATTCAGAAAATGATTCTAAATCAACAGCGAGTTTATATCAAATCATCCCCGATGTTGCATATATGAGCACAGGCTTAGTATACTTTAAGCATAAGCGATGTGGGAATCGGTCAGCTAACACATATGCACAAGTAATGTAATTTGCAATTTTTATAGTTGTGGTTTCTAGGTAATAATTTACCAAAGAATCGTCTCAAACCGGATATAACTTTCATTCACTTTGGCGGCTAAGGAAGAGTAAATATACATATATAAAATTTTTGTATTCGTTTTGTGAAACTCACTAATATGCCTGACGTCGAAGATCTTTTAAATGCCTTTAAATATCGTATCCAATTATTCACATTTTTGTAAACTTTCAACGTGTTCGTTGATTCTGTCCTTCCGTCTTTTTGTATTTCTTGGCAAATTTTACAATTCTCAACCCAATGACAATTAATTTCATTGCACAGTGTATTTAAAGCTTTAAACCTTTACTTAATCCATCTGTGTATGTATTATATTTTGCCTGAGATTAATAACACGGTTATGCAACATTCATCTTAAAGCGATTATCGCTTATTTACTTCTTACAAATCCTTTGCGTGTTTACCTCGCCAAATAACCTGTTAATAGTAAACAATTTATTTTAATAAAAGTGTTTTCCATCCTATAAAAATGCAATTTGCAGCAATTAGAGCTCATTCAATTAAAGTAATACACAAAGGGAAACAAGATAAGAGCAAATAAATGAGCCTGAAAGCATTATACGCTCAAGTACGAACTTTTCATATCCCTTATACTTCTTCTTATCTATAAAAACATTCTTTGTACATATGTAAGTAAAATTCATTACAACTTTGCTTCTATGGGTGGGCAGACGTTTAACATCTGCAACTGGAGCCCTAATCAGATAAGTCCCCTAGAACCGTTGGCAAGTAATATAGTTGAAGTGGGCATCCCTCTGCTTTTGCAAGACAATCCTGCGGAAAAGAAGGCCTATTCCAAGCACTGGGTATCCGATTGAAAGTTCAGGGATGGGTCAATCTTCCCCCTCTGGATAGGGCGAGACCTTATTAACCAACGCCAATCACTTAATGCCTCCGCATTTGGGGATAACCACAGTCACCAAGAGTGGTCACCGAAGAGCCGCTCCCAAGCGCTCATGCCTCGCACATTGGTTAACCTGCTGCGTCCAAAAAAAGTGACTGGACATATCAACTTTCACCAAAGCAGATATGCAACCGTCCCACGAATAATCTTGTCAAGCAGCAATCTGTAGTTCAACCAAAGCCAAAAGGCGTGTTCATAATTTCACACTTGCATATTGGATTTTCCATACCTCCGGGGAAGCCACCTAACCTTGAATTAATTGCACTAGGAAAAGTAATCTACTCAGCAATGTCAAGCATCCATCATACTACACTATCGCTAGCCTTTCTACAACTTACTGGATCGCCTAAGTACTTAACTACATTGGTGAGGAAGTCTGTATGCATACAACCGCCTCGAAGACTCTCCAGGGAAAGTAACCCCGTCGCTGGATAAAAGTCTATGGATGGGCAATAAATTGATCTGAATTTGCTAAAGAGCAAATCCTCTCTGGGAGAAGTGTTCATCGCATCTTAGACAATTCTAAGGGGAATAGTTTTTATCGTCACCCCAGCAGTAGCTACCAAGGAAAGTTACTCATGCTATTTTAATTTCATATATGCCCCAGTACGCCTATGCGGTATAGTCTCTACTTGATCAAGGATATAAGTATTGTGAAAGCTGTTCTTGTTAAAGAGCGAGACGGCAATGGCGGTTTGCGCTCATGGTCGAAAGAAAACGTTCATTTTGCAGACACTTTTGTCGTAGCGACAAAATACTAAACGGTTAACTGCAGCTAATTGCGTAAACTAAACCGGATTATAAAAATCAACCACCTGTCTGTCGATAATAAATCATACATTTTCATTAAAACGAAAATGCAGTCTGCGTACATAGCTTCAATGCGTGTGATATCATATTAATGAGTTTATTTAATTGCAAAGTTTTCTCTCCTTTCGTGTTTTACACGTGGTAGGCCTATTAATAGCGACTAAAGGTAAATTAATTTCCTTTATTCATTTGTGTGCGTCTTTGAATTCTGGTTATCGCTGACTTGAAATTTGACACTTTCAACTTCCATGAATGAATTCTAATTAATTGTCCGACAAGAACAGTTTACACAGTTAATGTTTACTGATAAACTGTGACATTCATGCAAAAATATATATGTTTTTACATCGACTTTGAAGACTACATCACATTTTCTTGTTAACCATACATAGGCACATTGGAGTTCGCATGAGTTCGCCTGTTGTTCTCCTGATTAGTGTGAACAGTGTCAACAATCCTACCGTATAAATCTATCTGTTTCCACCTTTTTCTCACTCTTTGTCCAGGTGTCGCTCGCCATAAGCATTAATAAAGCCTGCTCTAGCTTGGTTTTTCTTATAATTCTCGCCAGTTACATCGTCGCCTGGGTGCGCCTACTATTCCGTCGTTTCCCTTTCCTTAAACAGTCTACCTTTTAATTTCAAATTTCGACTTGATTGTCACACTTTTCTTTAAGGAAATCTTCTTGTTGACTTCAGAAGATAATTAAATTGGGCCAAGCCTTTGCCTACACTAAGCAGATAACTAACAAAATAGTCCACAAGACCTAACAACGACATATAAATGTCGCTTTTAACAAGATATACTTATTCAGAAAATGCTCGCTTTCGGACGAAATTTACAAAAAAATTGATGTCCCTTCGGTCAGTGCTTTTTGATTTACAATGACTTCAATGACGTCACTTATGGCACTTTCAAAATAACGAAAGAATCCGAGTTTCATGTTTTGATTAGATATTCGGATTTAACTAACACTTGCCGATTCCCTTAACAGAGCTCTGTAAAAGGCCTTTAGGGCCTGTGTTACTTTATTCGGAACAAGATACGAGTCAAATTTGGAAGTCTACTTTGTCAAAATTAGAAAGCGTAAGATATTTTTCTGAACACTTCGTGAGTCGATATAAAAATACTTTTCGAATGTACTGAAGTTATTCAAACTTTTCCTTCCAGAACTAGTTTGAATAATATTTGAAATATGATCTGTTAGCAAGAACGAAGCAAAACCGGCCAAGCTTGAACATTTCGCTTATATTCCCCCACATCACGTGAATTATTGTGAATGTACACTTATCAAATGAGATAAAGGCATTCGAACTTTTCTTTCCGGAACTATTTCTAACCGGTTTTTTTTTTTTTTAAATAAATGTTATGTTAGGTCCAAATTTATCTTCACACTCCTGTGCTGCGCGATGGGAACAACTACCTTTCATACTGGGCGTTGGCCTGAAATATTACGTGCTATAGCTCTTAGCTATCGCAAAGAACAGCTTATCGGTGGTTTATTGAAGTTAAGTGCGGTCGCCGATTAACGCAATGAGCGTACAAAAGTCTTGGTTATACCAGTAAACATCAAAGAAAATACTGAAGATTATTTTCGATAATGGAAGAGTGGAGCAGCACTGATGTGTGAGTTAGTTGATATTTTTTTTGACCAATCACTTAAAGGATTTTCCCTATAGGTGTAATACGGTAATGGACAGAAAGAAGTCGCCAAAGAAAAAGCGATAAACAGTGGCAGCAGCTTACTGTGAGTGTGAAGTATTAAAGATATCAGAAGGTAATATGTTTACGATGCCTTTCAAATAAGTACTGCCTGCACTCTCAGTGGAACAAGTACATCAATGCGTTGCTGCTTCGGAACGCTGTTTGCAGTGGTTTAACTCCAAAAAAAGGGAATTTTCTCATTCAGTATGCATTACAATAGACAAAAGGTGGGCCCGTCACTACACGCACGAATCGAGACGAGCGTTCGCTGAGTAGAAAAGATATAGTGAAAGCCATTCAAAGCGACGAAAACCCAATAACGAGAAACCATAGCTGTGGCCTTCATCCTTGACGATAGAGATGACATTCTCTACATCGGGTGCATGCGAAAAAGAAGTATCCTGAGTAGCATATATCATGTCGCGCTTCTGATTCGATTAAGAGAGGAAATTACCAAGAAAAAAAAACGTCCCGAAATGGCAATGAAAAAATCTCTCTTTCACAAGCCGAACACTGTAACGGCAAAACTACATGAATTGAAGTTGGATTTACTCCTCCATATATCGTATTTTCACCGCCAACGGCTATTGCCGTTTTAAAAATCTCAAAATAGTGCTCGAGGGAACCAGATCCCTCTTCTTATTCTTAATTCAACCGTTGGGCTCTTCCACTTTTTTCTTCTTGAAATCATTATCAGCCAACGAAATGGTTGCAGTTAGCAGGGAAACCTATATAACGCTTTTCAATTTGTGCATTCTCCTATGGGATATTAATGGATTGTAAAGTAATATAATTTCAAATATCGTATATTCGTACAGTGCACGACGGTTGTCACCGTATGGTGGAACAAAAAAAAAAAAAGAAACAAAATTAAATCTAATATTTTGTTAATTTATTTTCGATCAACGAACGATGTAGGAGATGTCCTCTGCATTTGAAATTTATTTACTTATTTACATATGAAATTCACTTGAACTAAATTAACAGATGAATTAAATTGATTCTCAGCAATAAATCTTATGTTAAATATTATGACTAAACCGTTATAAAGTAAAATATGTATGTATATATACATATATATATGTGAAGAAAATAAGAAGAACAAAATTCATGCGTAAATGAACAAGAGAAAAACAAGTAATGACCATTAAACATCCCCACAATACCCTACAATTATTCATATGATGACGTTGTATAGGAGGCGGTCGAAAAAGTGATCCGATCCGCAATATTTGCAATAGAGTTCGTCCTTGAACCAAGACATCGCAGTGTATCAGATTTCATGAAAATATTTAAAAAATGACACAAGAAAATAATGTGGATAGACGGACAGACAAGCGGTGGGAGTGAACTTACTTCCCAACTGTTACAAACATGGAAAAGCCTGGCAACCGCTAAGAGTGAACATATTCAGTTCAATTTGCGGATCATACCAAGCTTTAAAGATGAAAAGTTAATTTCGAAAAAACGGAGACAAGGTTCGCATATTAAGAAGAGTTGATTTGTTGGAATTGAAAGAATCTGATATTGAGGTTGCATTCTAAATATCATTTAGATTTGTACAGAGGACCTTAGAGGCATTGAAAAACTCCTGGCTATATTCACATTTGGTGAGTCTCGTGGAAATAGAGATTTTATTGTTAAGATCTTAGCTGAACGATTAGGAATACTCTAGAAGAATGATTGAAGATAAGTTTATCTCACTTGGTAATGCCGGCGAGTGGATAATACCATCCATTAACTATTATTATTACCACTAATTTAGCCAGAGAAATAAATTCTAAGACTGAAATCTTAAACCACTACCTACCGGCTTTATTGCAAGTCGGTCGCACTTGAGATTTGAACCCACGACGATTGAGTTGTTAGTCGAGATCTTTTGTCTACTCGCCCACTCAAGCGGATTGAGATCCTAGGCGAACGATTGGGAGCATTGAAGACAGGTTTATCTCGCTTGGTAATACGGGCGAAACGATTGTACCATCTACTAATTTCGCTAAGAAGGAAACGCCAAGGACAAGTCTACGTTCCCCTAGTAACTGTAGGGCTAACGGAAGCAATCTGTTCTTACAAGCAAAAAGACAAACTGATCCCAACCCAAATTCCTAAGGGCAACGAGCAGAAATGCCCTTTGAATGAATTCTATTGAATCTGCATAACATCTATTGGAAGAAGAACACCCAACTGTAAGCCTCACCACTCACCTCTCTAGACAATCTTTTAAGTGAACCTAGCGTCGACTTTGTTTAATTTATGGAGAGCCAATGCAGGTACGATGGAAGGTTTATAGATGAATGGCCGGATGGAACGAAGGTGTGTCTTTTTTTGTGCGTTTATTTTAAAAAGGGGAAACGCGTGAGATAACCGCAGGCAGAGACGAGCTCTAAAGACCGCTAGGATATGCGTGTAAGAAGAATGCTGATGAAGCCAAGTAGTAATAGTAGTTCGCATAAAAATTGCCTAGCGTTAAACGATAAGATGTGTGTCTCTCCCACTTCACATTTACTATATAGAAAATGCGGTGAAATACAAATACAAAGTTTTAAATAAATATCTGTAATGAACTGTAAATAAACTTGTTTTTGTCTTGCTAAGCGAACGCACGAAAGCTAATTGCGTCCACTTTCTCATTGACGAAAATTCATGACAAGTTCTAAATTAATGTCTCCTATGGCTTGTTGTTGATCATGATTTCTCTCGTAGAGCTAGATGTGGCTATGGGCTCTGATGTTTTACTAAGAATATGCAAAGGTTTCATTTCCACATCGAGCCAAATTTAATTTGAGCGACGAATAAACTGACGGATGAGCTAAGTCGACTTACAAGCTCTACACTGAGCACGAATTTATATGTTTTAGGCAGCACTCTGATGCCAGGCGTCTGGTTGTTTGAATGTATGGGCAAATCTTAGAACTTAAATATAACGGATATATAATTATGTGCAAGCAACTCGTTGGTTGGCACGCAACAAACAATTACGTGCCCGTCATAAAGTTGTGCACAAAATATCACGTGCTTGCTTGAGATATTAGGTGTTCAAGATTCGCCTTAAGGTTAAAGCAATTGCTTTTTTTTTTTTGCTTATTTACCCGTAAAACTTATAAATTTAGTTTAAATTGATAATATTTACATAATAGTAATAAATGTCACAAACTAAAACTTATAATTAAGATGAGAAACTCAATAAATGTTTAACGAAAAAAAAAAAAAACCACTAATAGCAGGTGTGCGCACATAACGTTGTTTTTTGTTTTGTTTTTTTTTTTGACACTTCTTTTGAAGTTCTGAATTATAAATTAAATACAATATTTTCGCGATCGAATTGGGTTTGTGTCTTGTGCCTCGTTACAACCTGTTCTCCAATTTAATATAAACTGTAAATTATCTAAAACTATGGCATTAATTGAGTAAAACTTCGTCTCTGCGAACTAAATTTATTGGTCATTTACTCCAAAAGACTAAAGACTATTGATATCAAGTGCATTTATATATGATATCACATTTTCACGGAGAACATAAATTCATTGCCTAGTTATTGCACTATATATATATATATATATATATATAAATGTTTTCATTTAAAAATGTTATACATTTATAAATGCATTATTATGCGATGCATGACACGAATACATGATAGTTGAAATCACTTACTGAGACAATCTGGTTGTTGACCGACCTATACCCTACAACAATTGCAGTACGATGTCTGTGAGGATGTAAGCAGATATAACCCTTCATTTTTTGAATCGATTTAAGCTTGTATGTGCCTCTGTCCGTCTTGTCTTCTTGTGCTCAATCTACAGGTTAAAGCTTTTAAGATATTTTGATGATGTCCTCTTGATGTACAGTAGCAAAAGCTCTTGGAAACACATTTTAACGCCTTCTATTGCCAAGTGGTTCTATGAGGAACAGTAAGGTGGTCGAAGGTATTTAATGATTGACTATTTTGTTTACTTATAATCCTACGATAGTTTCAACTTTAAACTTTAACTTAAAACTCTAAGGAAAACAAAAGAAAAATTTATTAACTTTTCCCAACTGACGTTTTCCCCGTTTTTTAATTTGAGACTGAGAAGAAAAAAGTTAATTTTTCTTTTAGGAATAAAATTTAAATTAATAACAGCAAAGAAAAAGAAAACTCATTTATTTTCTGCTAATCTTGAACGAATTGATTCAAGTCATTTAATTGATTTGCTAGACCTGAGAATTTCTCTGAGAAAAAATGTAAGATTCTATTCAAAGGCCTAAGCTATCTATCTATCAAAGCGATAAAATAGCAAAATTATTCATACAACTGAACAGAGTTGATATCTCTATGTTATCATCTTTCTATCTTTTTGTAGTAGGTGATATTTTTGGAATTGCCGGTAGTGCGTTTAGAATTAATGCGACCGCTTCTCAGTTGTTCCAATATCTTCTAAATTATGGCGATAGTTTGCAAATAATGGCGGTGTCTTTCAACTGAGAGAGTAACTTTCAAATGGTAACGACATCTTCCAAATTATCGCAATAGTTTTCAAATTGTGCCGATATGTTTCTATTATCATCCGTCCATCTTTCATTAGTAAGTTTTTTCTTCAGAACAGAAATCTTTCAAATTATGGCAATGGCTTCCCAATTGTAGAAATATCTTCCAAATTATCGCGATAGCCTTCAAATTATGGTGATATATTTCTACTATTATCTCTCTATCTTTTAATAGTGGATGATATCTTTAGAATTGTGGCGATAGCTTCTAACTAATGGAAGCGAGTTTCAAATGATAACTTTTTGCAAGTTATGGCGACAACTCTCAAGTGGTAACGACATCTTCCAAATTATCGCGATAGCTATTAAATTGTGGCGATATGTTTCTATTATCATCTGTCCATCTTTCACTAGTAAGTTTTATCTTTAGAATAGTGGGTGGTATCTTTAGAATTATATACAATTATATATACCTTTCATATTATGGCAGTGGCTTCCCAATTGTAGAAATATCTTTCAAATTATCGCGATAGCCTTCAAATTATGGTGATATTGTCATCGTTTACCTTTAGAATAGTAGATGATATCTTTAAAATTGCCGGTAGTATTTTTAAAATTATGGCGACAACTTCTAAATTGTAGCAACATCTTATAAATTATGGCGTTGGTTTTCAAATGGTAGTGGTGTCTTTCAATTGACGGGCTAATCGTCAAATGATATCAATGTCTTCCAAATTATCGCGATTGCCTTCAAATTGTGGCGATATGTTTCTATTATAATCTTTCTATCTTTTAACAGTGGGTTTCATTTTAGGAATAGTGGGTAAAATTTTTAGAGCTGTCGGCATTGTCTTTACAATTGTGGATGCCAACTTCTTCCAAAGTATGGTGACAGCTTTCAAATGGTGGCGGTAGCTTACAGCTTACGAAGACTGCTCTCAAATAGTAAGGAGTTATCGTCCAAGTTATCGCAATAGCTTTCAAATTGTGTCGATATCTTCTTCTATCTGGCGATTTATGCGAGCCTTTAAGACGATACCCTGAATACACAACGTGTGTACGTTTGAATATCTTGCAAATATGTTACCAAATGGAATGCATGTTCATGACATTCACCTTAAAGCCTGACAAAAGTTTTTCCTCTTTTTTTTGTTTTTATTGTTTGTTTTGTTTCATTTGCAACTTTCTATCTTGCAAATCAAGTTTTTGAGAATTCTTTCAAAATTTTAATTATGATTTCTTGCCTTTACAATGAACTGTCGCGATCTTTTTTTCATTTATGTTTTAAAATAATTTACCATAAAGCGGGATTCGTTTGATTTTCGAAAAATTCCATTAAAATGTCATTGAAAACATGTCTCATGTTGGCTATATAGTGTAACAAGCTTGAAAACAGCATACGAACGTCCATAGGACATATTTTCTTAATAGAAAATCTCATAAATTTCATTGAGAAAATTACCTGTCAAGTAATATGTTTCATGTTTACTTGTATTTTTTTTTTTTCATATTTTTTTTTTTTTTTCACTATTTCGCAATTTAATTCCTTTCGTTTCAGTATACGATACGCATAGCGAAAAAACGCATAAGTATTTATTTACGTTTTATTTTTTTTTTTTTTTACATTTTATTTTCGTTTGTTTGGTTCTGTTTTCAAAGGATCGTAAAATGTAATTTGAAGTTTTATAATGAGTTTGCTTCTCTTATGTATTGGTTTATAGGTTTTTGGCTTGATACTAAAGGAAAAAAAAACGAAAAAAAAAAGGAAAACCATAAGTATGTTTGGGAACATTTTTACAACTTCGCCAATGGTCGTTAAAATGCACAAAGAAAAGGATTTCCAAAAATGAAGTGCTTTTCAGCTTAAGCTGTTTAAACTGATCGGTTTTCGTTTTCAAAATAAACAAGTAAAAATATTATCGTGGGCCACATCTCCTGTGTCACCCTACAATAATACAACGACTTTTTGAAAGAAGTCCTTGCATGGGAAGTAGTCGAAAAGAGGTCCAATCCGAATCATTTCCAAAACTATTGGCCTTCGGGCCTAAACATTTCATCAAAATATTTCGAAAATTATGGCATAGTAGGTTGAAAGGGAAGACTGTCGAAAATAAGGCGGACAGACGGACAGATGGACCGACATATTTAGAATAACTTTCTGAATCGTATATGTCAGAGGAATTGAATTTGTGTATGTGGTGATAAGTAAAAAAACCTATACCATCCTACAATTATTCATATAACGGAATTTTTAAATTAAGGCATTATATGGGAAGTAATCAAAAAACTTGTCCTATCCAATCTCTGGTTCAAAGTACGTCCGTGTACACAATTTCATCAAAATATCTCACAAATTGCGGCTTTTAACTGGGCGGACGGACAGACAAGTATCACATGGATTTAGAAAATGAAAGAAAGAAAGAGGACGCGTGGACAGACAAGCTTAGATTTACTTAAAAAATGAGAGAAAGTGAAAAAAATTGCGACCTATACGTGGGCAGACGGACAGACAAGCTTAGATTCATTTACAAAATGAGAGAAAATGAAAAAATTTTCGACCTATATGTGGACGGATGGGCAGACAAGCTTAGATTGATTTAGAAAATGAGAGAAAATGAAAAAAAATTGCGACCTATGCGTGGACGGATGGACAGACAACCTTACATTGATTTATACGTGGATGGATGGACAGACAAGCTTAGATTGATTTCGAAAATGAATCTTCATCGATCGGTATGTTGCATACATTCGCACAAAGTTAATACACCCATGTATACCTTGTGTAAGCGGTTTAGTTTATACAAAAAAAAAGCGCTGGGAGTTTAGTTTAGTGTTTCAGACAATTAGTTGACTTAACAACTACTTTGAAGAGCTTGCGAGATTTAATTATTATTTAATTGCTTATGAATTCATATTAAACTAACTATCTTCTAAAAGTTTTTAATCATTTCTTAGAAAGCTAAAGCTTTATCTTCTTGTGATTGTATAATTAAAAGTCTTAAAATTTCAGTAAGCAAAGCAAATCGTGCCTTGTAACTGATTCGTACATAAATAATGCCAATAGACGAGCTTTAGATCTCGGCAAATTTTCCATAGTAGCAATTGTATGTAACTGATTTCTAGGAGGATTGATTATATATGGTTTAGAAAAGATTTCTTATTTTATTATTACTTTTTGGCAAGGAGGAAAAGAGAAAGCATGTTTTCATGTTGTAAAAATGCAATTAAATTCAACCGCTAGCCATTCGTTTGAGTATAAAAAAGAAAAAAAAAAGAAAAAACTTACAAAATGGTTATAATACGTTACAAAACCTCTTTGCCCCCCTTTTTAGCGGGCCGAATCGAAGAAACAACCATTGTTGAAAACATAAAGTTTATGACCACAACCATAAGGAATTTGTTATGTTTATATGTTTTACACACAAAACACAAAACATTCTTATAATTATTTCGAGAAAAATGTACAAAAAGGACAAAATGCCCACATAAAAAACGTCCAATTAGTTATTTAAGAAAAGAAAATAAAAATAAATAAATAAATCTAATACATGCTATACACACACACACACACACACACACACACACACACATGCTCCTTTACTTCTAGGAGTGTAACACATAAATAAAAACTCTTTAGTTAGCAAAAGGCGGGCGCGATACTCGCGCGAAAATATTTATTTTTATTTGATTCACATATGCGTGAAGTTTCGGTGTTGCAAGTTAAACATGTTCATGTGTGTGTGTGCGTGCGTATGTTTAAATGCGTTAATGTTCATGAGCCGTTATTCGTAATAACTCACTTGATGTTCTCAAGCGTACAAGTAGTACTGTAGTCGTGATAGGAAAAGCTTTTATAGATTTTCTTCATTTATATGCATTAATTTTTCTTTTCTTTTTTTTTTTTTAATATTAATATGTATATAATCATTTATGCATACGAATATGCATGCATTCTTATATTTACACATTTATGGAGATTAAATCATAAACATTTGTAGCATTTAATTTAATGCAATATTATGTATAATTTTGCGTATACTGTATAGCTACACAAAGACACATCCACCCACACGTACACACGCACACGCAAACATGAAGAGAGAGACCCCACATTTTCACTCATGCAGAGGTATGCTACGGCGTCACGATAGCAAATCAGAAAATTTAATGAGACTGCAATCCAGTTTAACTTACTCCCTACTAGTATGTATTCCGATTCCAAAGTGTTTTCTAGTCCAGCTCTCTAAGGTGAATTTGGCCCATAGTCGAGTAGGTAAGAGCCGTGACTGCCAAGTGCGGTCATAACTATTGTACATGCTCACTCGACCAAGGCATAATACCTATCGATCAGACATGGTACACCACCTTCCAGACTGCAACCTCTTCCTATCTCTTTCCGACCATCACTGTATGATTCCTATATCTTTTCTCACTTCTTTCTGATCGTCACTGTGTGATTAAAAAAAACCTTCAAATTGAGAGACACTTAGTGTTGATGTCGCTTATATCCAGGTGTTAATACGAACCATATTCAACATCTATACTGAAGTGAACTTTAACATTGTGCAGTGAAATTTTCAATTTTCATTCAGTCAGTCAGCAGGTTTTTAATTTTCAGGAGCTAATGATGATAACTGATATTCGTCAAGAATTAATAGAAATTTGCTATAAAATATGTGCATAGGACGTACTTGGTTGTAGTTATGCTGGGGCACATGCTCTCTCGGCCGCGTGTGCTGCCTATTAGTCTTCTCAGTACTTTCTGACCATCAACGGGTTACAAATACGGAGAACATTCTTTGAGCACTTAGAGATATTAAAACAAGAAAAAAAAAAAGTTAGAAAACTATGCTCAGTCGTTACCACATTTTTTACACCTATCACCGACTAAGAAAAAAAAGGAAAAGAACTAAACATTCATACTCTACAGTATCAGTTGGACGTAGGTGATTTTTTCTACTTTCACAATAAAAATGGAAATTTATAATGGTGTATGTGTGGTAGTGTTTGCATAGGCGAGTGGGCGTTGTAGGCGTATCTTTTGACCGATTTGCGTTATTTTTGCCAATGGGAGAATATTTATCACAGATACCCATACAATTTGATAGAAGGCCAGACGGACAGACGAATAGACTTGGAAATGGCTAAACATTCATAAATATTTCATGAAGCTTGCTTCTTAAAAGTTTGCTACGCTATAACATTGGGTAGGCGTGGTCAATTTTTATCATTCTGTACTGCATCGTTCATAGAATATCTGTTCACATTTTTGTGGAATTGTCTGTTGTAGTTTATGAGTAACGAGCAAAATATAAATTTTTTATTCCTTTTGAAAAACCAAAGTGTTCTCATTTTACGTTGTGCTGTATGCGTGTCCTTTGACTGATTTCACGCATTTTCAATACCGATCTGCGCGCAAGAACTTCCAGGAGAATGTTTACAACAAACATTACATAAGCGTAAAGAAGGACTAAAGGATAACCACACCGACAGACAGACGGACGGATTTAGAATTTAACACTGATGAAGAATATATATATTATATGGGCTCTCTGATTCAGAATCGTGGTATGAATTGACATAAGTCTGTCAGTCCGTTAGTCCGTGTGATATCTGTCTATGTAAATTTAGTACAGTGACGTGTTTTGGCCCAAAGACGAACGCTATTGAAAATGATTCGGGTCGACCCACTTTTTCGACCACTCTCCATATAACGTCATAAGTGGCTAAGTAGTAGTATTTCGGAATTCTAAATTGGCATGAAAACTTCGAACCAGATGGGGCTCTGATTTAACGAATAGTGAAATTCATGTGACGAAAAGGTCTAATTTTCAATTCCTCGTGATGAAAATTATATCATAATAGTAACTTAGCATAAAAAAATTAAATATACTAAATTCGGACTATCTCGGCCTATTTTTTGGATCCTACTCAAAAAAAGATTTTCCCGAAAATTGATCCGTTGTAGAGCAGAAAAGTGAAAACTTTAAGATGTGATGATGAAAATTGACCCACACTAGTAATTTCATATAAAAATGAACTCAACAAATTTTGAACCATTTACGCCTACTTTTTGTATCCTGCCTTATGTAAGGATAAAACTTGTACTACATTAGGTTGCTTGAAAACATACGCCTCTATATAGAAAGAGATAATTTTTGTATTCTATAATAAAAATAATAGACACTGTGATGTAGGGTATTGGATGGTCAGCCTTGTCCGCTTACAATGTTCCAACTTTTTTCATTCTTAAGAAATTTTGTAAATTTCATTTAATAACACAATCTATGCAATTTAAGTGAAATGTAAATTGTCGATAATAATAATAATAATGTAAATGACAAATATAGTCGCGGTTGACAGGAAAGACTCGTTAAGTACGTTTTAAACTAATTGAAGATAATCGGGTTTTAATTATTATTTTGTCGTAGAATTCGATTTTATTTCTTATCCAAATGATTTCATAGTTAACTAATAAACAAAAATAATTTGTTTTACATACTAAAGGCTACGTTTTATATATATATTGAAATACACGATTGAATGACCGACTAAGCAAAGGTCGACGGTCGTGGATTCAAGTCTCAAGTGCGATAGTATTTCTAATACGGCCGATAGCCATAGATGATGTTAGTGCTTGAAGTGCTAAGACTTTAGTCTTAGAATTTATTTCTCTAACGAAATGAATAGTGACAACAATAGCAACAATAATAATAATAATAATGGGACCATGATTTAAAAATATCGACTCAAGTCGAAGTTAATTTGTAGTCTGTTGTTCGAGTTAAACAATATTTTAAGGGTTAATTTATGGGTCCGTTTAAAAAATGCATTGTTTTCTTCGCTCGACAAAATTCTTGATCCAATGACAACACATTTTCCCAACTAACATCCTTGTAGTCCTTTGGCTATCTTCGCAAGCCTGAGATATGAGAAATTTTTTAGGTTAGAAAGGTAGAAATCTTTTAGGTTACACGAAATAAAACAAGTAGTTTAAGAATTAAGGACACAAGTTTTTTCTGGCCGCCCATCTAGGTTAAGATATTTTCCATTGTTGTAAGTTTGTGGGGCTTTTTTTTATTTGGTCAAGGTATAGAAGTAAGGGACGATTTGGAAACGGAATGGTTATCGCAGTCGAAGTCATTATATCGATTGGTGTCGTTAAACGAAGCCGAACATACGATATTTTTCGGACTTTAAGACGCACCGGACAATAAGACGTACTTCAAATTTGTAAGATGATCTCTGAACAAAATTTTTATTTATTGTCAACATAACTCCTACTAGCAATAGTCAGTTCATCTTCACACTCCGTACTATCACTCGTCTCGTTAATATCACCGTCCGTATTGCTTTCATATGAACTATTGTTTATTTAGAGACGATTTATTGGAAACATATTTCTATGTTACTTTCGGATCATAAGATGCACGCAAAATTCAAGTCCATATTTGTATGTTATAGTCCGAGGAAATGAGAAGAATGTTTGCTCCTCCTTATTGATTCAGCCTCCAAGCAGAGCACAGCGTAAGTTTCTCAAACGACTGTCACTTCAATAAATTTCAAAATTTTAGGGTCTGTACTATTCGGACAATATTTTGAGTTAAGAACAAGGTGACTAAACGTATGAATTCAGATGGTAGACTATGTAGGTATGCAAATGGTCTAACTAGTATTTGCTTAATAGAACCGTAGAGTTAAGAAATCGTTAAATTCACTTATAAACTGGTGAAAATACCATTAGAAGGAAAACCCTTAGGATTCGTAGGGACATATTTCAATACTAGGTCTCACCAAACTCCTGTCTGTATAACCCTTTAATAACATATGAATCGTCAAACCAAGACTAAGCGCAATCATTGCTTTCAGCTCAATATGTAAATTGAAACGACAAAGGATTTTCAAGTCGACAAACGATTCTACAAACAAAATATTCGGCAACCAATGTGTTCCTCCTGTAAACTTCATAAAATTAAATCAACATCACGCACCTAAATGGTCCCGGATTGCAGGCCATCTGAGTACGTTTTCGCATTGAAGGAAAAGAACAATCTAACATTGTTAGCATATGTTAACATATAACGGGATTTAATCACAGATGGAAGATAATTGACACAAAGAATAAAAATTAGAAAGAATTAAGGGACTCCTGAGATCAGAGGAAATTCATCACAGGAGATAGCGTGGAACAGGACTTTAAAGAATCTATTTTAAAAATAGGAGGAGGAAACTCATTCCTAGTGTATGTTAATATATAATGGAATTTAATGGTAGATGGACGATCATTGACACAAAGAATAAACATTAGAAAGAATTAAGGGACTCTTGAGATCAGAGGAAATTCGCCGGAGAAGATAGTGTTGAACAGGACTTCAAAGAATCTATTTTGAAGATAAGAGGAGGAAACTCGGGCGACTGAAGTTTAAACTCAAGTTTAACTCATGACTAACACTATCAAAAGCTTAACGACAATCAGTTTGCGAGCACCTAAGCATCCCTTAAATACATGCCAAATAAATTCTAAAAGACTGGTTACGTTTGATCAGCACTTAACGACGGCATGTTGGAGATTTTTTTAAAACAAAATCGAAATCGAAATTTTTCAATCATTTATTGATCACATCTCGTTATGAAAATACAAAAATTACAATAAAAAGTAACTTTTCTCATATCAAGAAATAAATCGGGCAATTATCATAATAAAATCATCTTTCCTTGAAGACATAAAAATGTATCCTTATCAAAAGATTCTTTATACACCAATGCTTAGCTTGTCCTTGGAAGTCAATATTTAATGCTTGCAGACATAAACTCTTAACTTTCATTAAAATAGAATTGATAGAAGGCGTCTCTGATATCTCAGGACTCTTTACAATTTGTTACATAAAACGGTAGTTAATGTCGTGAGTCTTTAATATTTACTTGAAAACCTGCCTACTTTTTTCTTCTTTTTTTTTTTTTGTCATTAACAGAGTAATAATATTATTACAAAAACTTAAAATTTCATTTAATAGGGCTTTTATTTCATTAATTTTATTAGGTTCGAGAATTGATAACAATTATTGACAGTCGGCGGAATTTGAGCGCACAACGCTCCGACATATACCAGTTGTTATTGAAAAAGGAAATAAACAAACAAACAAACAAAAAAAAAAACAACAAACTTACAGCATCAACAGGTTTAAGCGTGAGACGAACTCAAACTTGTAGAAATGATTATTGCAGTCATTCAAAGTAAAACTTGAAAAAGAGATTATAGCGAGTTTGAAACGAATTCTTTAATACCCATCATAAATCATCCCAATATAAAGAGAGATACGGATTTTCGCTCGGTTGACATACGGTACACTCAATACAATACGCGAAAATTGTAATTTCTCTCATTAAAAGTTGTTTTTAGGGGGTTAACGGTCGAAAAATATATGTTTCTTAAGACACAAAAACTTGTCTTAAATAAAACTTAAAATATTTTTTTTTGACTTAAGATCGAGTTGTAAGCAGAAATACACTTTAATTCAATAAAAAACAAAAAAAAAGTCTACATATAGCGAAAACATGTCCATAGAAGTTTCGAAAAAAAAAACACATCTTTTCTTCTCACGGTACTTGGTTTTTATGCCATAGGGTATGGTGCAGGGTACATTAAGTAATGCCGATGTATGTAACATGCGGAAGGGCTTAAGGTAGACCCATCTTTTATTATATCAATCAATTCAAAATCAGAACCCTGTCTGGCCGTCTGTCTGTCTGTCCATGTAAATTTGTGTTCAAGCTGCAGCCCGCAATTTTTGAGATATTTTGATGAAATTTAGTAGAGTAACCTGTTTTGACATCACGAAGAACAGTATTGAAAATGGTTTGGATCGGTCCACTTTTTCGACCACTCGCCATATAAAGCCTTATTCTAAAATAATGTCGTTGTATGGAAAAAAATTGTAATTTTCAAAATTTCTCGGCAAAAGTGCCAAAGGATTAATGTTTCGGCATTCTAAATTGGTATGGAAACGTTGGACCGGCTGGGGCATTTTTTGAACCCGCCCTCACATAACTAAAACTGAAGTTGAAGTGATGAAAATTATATCATAATTGTAATTTAACATCAAAAAATGGACTGTACCAAATTTGGACCATGTCGGCCTATTTTTTGTATCCTACCCTAATAAAGATTTTCACGAAAATTGTACCTTTGTAAAGCAAAAAAGTCTAAATTTGCGCTGATGAAAATCGACCCATAATGTATAATGTGCTGTAGGGTATTTAATGATCGGTCTTGCCGACATTGTACATTTAAATAATAATTTTTACTAATTAAAATGAATTTCTTTATTTCTTTTCCTTGAAATGTCACAAAATATACAAAAACGCAAAGTAATTCCTCAAGATTTTAGAAATATGTTTATAAAGTTAAAAAGCGAAAAAAAATCGTATGGAGAAATGGAGAAAAAACAATTAGAATTCGTCGTGCTACTGTTCAAATTATTATAGAAAAATTTTATAACAAAACAAATGCCATAGAAAATAAGCACCGATCAGGCCAACTACACAGACTTACAGAGCGTGAAAATCGAAATATTATCACTATCAGTGTTATAATGTAAAACGAACCCACAACTAGGACGGTTGATATTGCAAAAAAAAAGCTATAAAAATATAAGCCAATTAGTATTCAAAATATTTTAAGATTCAAAGACGGCACGTGTCTCGAAACATATGTTAGCTTTTCACAACAGTCTAATACCAATCTATTTAATAAAATATACACAACGATACCATGGCGCACGTATTTAGAAAGAAAAGTACAGTCCCTTTACGTTTCGTTCTCAGTGTCCTCAGGGTTATGCTCGGTATTTTCAATAATTGTTTGACGTGACTGACTTTCGCGTTTCATATGTTGAGCTTTATTAAGAAACCGTCAGTCATAAGCACTACACGAGTACTCCCTTCTTTTTTTTCTTCCTCCATCTACCCATAAGCCTTCTTGACCAGCAATGAACTCTACAGATATAGAGGACATTGATCTTTATTAAGAAATCATCATTCACGAGTACTACACGAGTGCTCCCCTCTTTTTTTCTCCTCTATCTACCCATAATCCTTGCTTACTAACAGCGAACTCTATACATATAGAGTAGAAATTGATCTTTATTAAGAAGTCATGATTCACGAGTACTACACGAGTGTTTCCCACTTTTTTTTTTCTCTTCCTACTCATGACCCTTCCTTACCACCAGCGAACTCCATAGATATAGCAGACATTGATTTTTATTAAGAAATCGTCACTCACGAGTATTACAGGAGTACTCCTCTCTTTTTTTTCTCCTCCATCTACATCTACATAATCTTTCCTTACCACCAGCAAACTTTACAGATATAGGGGACACTCCCTGAGTGGTCAGACCAATTAAGAAGAAGAAAGCCTAAAATTAATCTTAAATTAAAATACTTTTAAGAATCAAGAAAAAATAATGTTCGGAAGATATTGTCATTTTTGTGATAACTGCGAGAAGACCATTAACCTGGCTTTGAGCTTATTTTTGCTACAATGGCCAGAAAAAAAATGGTATTTATAATAATTATGGATATATGTATATACTATATATACTGTATACATAAGGTCAAGGGTGAAAAGGTTGTATTTGTAATCTAGTCTAAGGCTCTATGTAAAGTTCTGAGGCCGTAATTTAAGAGAAAAGAAATTTCTTTCTAATTATAGATAATTCTTGAATTGAATCTGAGGTGAGAACCTTAAAAAACCTAATAAGGTTTTCAAAAAGTACTTTTAGGGAAACTATTATTGATTTTGTGCTAAATACGGGTCAACGAAAGAACTGATTTATGCTGTTTTCGAAGCCTTCTAGAGACGAGAGTCGGAGAAACACAACAATTTATTGATTCACTATTGATGTCTTAACCAAGGAGCGGTTGTAGAAAAAGAGGAGCTTTTTTAATACTTGCGAATGGATTTGGGGCTTAAATGGCTTTCTGGATTGGAATTTCAATTTGGAAGAATTCAGTAAAAGAACTAAAACTTTATGACCACATCTATGGTTCTACATAAAGGTTTAAGGCCATAATCTAAGTAACGGAAATGGTTTCTTAACGAGAAAGAGGACTCTATCTGGAGCGATTTAACCGGTGTTTTGACTTAACTTGAGGTTTACTTTGCTCTTTTCTTTAAAGCGTTTTTTCTGTAATTCGAACATACGGACCTACAAACTAAAAGGCATAACTAAACCGATTCTTTAAACCAAATTTGACGACAAACGTTTTTGATAATTTAAACAGACGGACATATAGACTGAAAGGTATAACTAAACTGACTCCTAAATAGAGAAGAGAGAGAGAGTGACTAAAATTAGAAGCGTGAATTTTATTTGCATCAAACAGATATATCGATAAATCGATGCGATCATATTTCCCTGTTTAGACTCTAAGAACACGTCAACACTTGACAAGCTTAATGTAATTAAAAACTGATATTATTTATTGAAATATTATAACCCTCTCCGGAAGTAGCGATCAAAAAAACTTCCTTCAGTTATTTACGAGAGCTGTCAGATAATTAACATAGCAAAGTTATGAAGTCGCTGTCACAATTTCAATTAAGGCGATCATTATTAATAGTGAAGATGTCAGCTGTCAATCACCACCCCAACCGCTGTCAAAATGTCAAAACACGAAATATCAATCGTTACAACTAAAATCAACCTGTTATTTATGGGCCGTTTTGACGTTTTTTATATAAACAAAAAAAAAATAAAAATGTCAGTGCAGTTAAGACATGCATAGACAGAACTAAGACTTCTTTAAGAACTCGTGTCAAAAATTTAACTCTTAGATTAGATTAATGTTAAGGTCTCTCGTATTATATCGTATGTAAATATGAAATCGAAATTTTTATATAGAAAGCATACGCTTTTTGTATGACAACAATAAGAACTATTTTTTTTTGGAAATATTGCCCATTGCTAGCTATACATTCTCCCCAAACAACCTGAAAATATGTGAATGATACGCTAAAATACTTTTTTAAGGCGAAGCAGTCATCGAGGTATTATCGTAGATTTTCGAAAGAAACGAAGGGCTGCTAAGTATATCCGCGGCCACATCGACATAAATAAGTGATAGATAAAAGGATTCGAGTTTCATGAGTAAGCGGCACGGGCGCTTTCAACGTATCCCGAACCGGTTTTGGTAAATTTTTTTTCTGTCATATGACCAATCATTCAGGGAATGTCCCCTATACGTATTGACTGTCACAAAGAAGAGGGGAAAGAGAAAGAAATAAGGAAGTGATAAATGAAGGACGGATATTAGGTAAAAAAGTGTTGGTAGCCTTCGGTATTAATCACTTCACCAGACTTTACCAGCTTTAACAGCTTCGAGCACACTTTTCCGATCCCACGCAAGGCAATAATATCGCTTTCCTGTCAAAGCGATCCATTCTCGTAATCGATTTCAATGATTCACCACAAGAATAGCCGAGTAGGTAAGAGCCTCGAGAAGCCTTTGTTCGAAAGTTGAAATCTCAATATGCTAAAGTTTCATAGTTATGGTGACTGCTCAGTGGCTAAAGTCATAACACTTACCGATTGTTCACGCAATCACTAGGCGGAGACCGCTTCCCTAACTTTTTCTCTTTCCTCACTTTTATCCGAATAGGCGACATCCATTGTTCTTATAATGAAAAAAGTAAAAAAAAACCTTAGTCTACCGAGAAAATTTTTGCGCTTGGGATACTTGAAACAAATACACTTTTCGTCCCCTCTAAGGGTACAAAGCAAAAAAATAGCCTTTTGTATAATGCAGTTCGAGTAAAGAAAAAACCCTGCAGGCGAATGTTTTTTTTGTGATCCAAAGTTCGACATTTCCATTGTTAGCAAAAGTGTTTTGCGTTGCGATGTGTGTTGCTATTGCTACGACTTCTTAGTAATCTCCTCCCAAAAAGTCCAAGCTTTAGAAAGAATACAACTTCAGGCATGCATACCCTCTAAACGTAGAGCAAAAGCCATCTATGAGCGCATTCCGGTTTCATATTTACATATCTAGTGTAAGAGAGTTTTCAGACTGATTCCATTAGATTTACAACAAACCGACTTTTAGTTCGAGATTTTTATTTCCTAGTTACCTTTTCGGAAAGACATTTAAATGTGAGTAACATTCTTAGTCCAATTCAGAAGGAATGCAACCTATTTTAAGAGTGCTGCAAACGCAACAGAGAAACTAATACAACCTCGGTTTGGTGTGGTCGATAAACTAAAAGTTAAAAAAAAAAACCCGCAACATAATATGTAATTTATACGAATACATATGCAATAAGACAAATAGCATTGACAGTAATCAGGCAGCAGTAATATACCGCAAAAACAGACCAAACAAAGAAAGAAAGTTACAAAAGAAAAAGAAGAAATCAGAAAATGTGAGTGATTCGTACACAAAGTCGCTGATCATGTTTTCGGGATATGAAATTCAAAAATTTATTAAAGTGGAACATACATATAAATATTTTTATTTATACTTGCGTATTACCCGCACTTCTTGCGAATGCATTCTTGAATAAATTCATGTATTTAGATAGGAATACCCATCACGCACATAATAATAATGAATATGGAAAAAAAACGAATAAATAAAAAAAAAAAAAAAAACAATTGCATGCTTTACTCAAAAATACAAGTTTTTCGAAACAACAGGATTGCATTTATACACATATATATATATATATATGTATATATGTATATATATGGCATATATTATATGGCATCTCATTAGTTCCGTCTCCCTGGATTAACTTTGTAAATGAAATCGTAAATCTTCGTAAAAAGCTTAAGAATTGACTTGTAAAAGACTTTTGAAAAATAAAAAAAGATATCTAATAGGTGCTTGCATGTATTTTGATCAGCGTTATCTATCACTGAACATGATAAAGTAATGCAAAGTCAATTTATACATAACGGTTAAATTGTATGATTTTGACCTTTCTCTGCATGAAGTAACACTTTTCCATTTACTGAATTATTTAGTGTATGTAGGGGCTAATCAGGGACCATTCGAAATTGCGTTTTAAATATTTTTTACATTTGTTTTTTAATCATATCTCAATTGTCGGTTTTGATTCCAAAGTGACAATTTTTATGTCAACGACAAAGAACGGCCTGGAGGATCAAAAAGGTTCAAAGACAATAAAGTGCAGGACCTACTGGGTGGAAATCCCACCTAAAACTTTCAAAGAACTTTCGAGCAACTTAGTAGTTAATGAATCATTTTTTTCTAAAGTACAGAAAGATCCAAAAAGAGAGCAAGAGATAAACGGCTAATTGGGGAATTGTCTGAAAATAACGGTTCGAATCGTTTCAACACTGCGTTTTCATTGCTTACCAGGCAGGAACAGAAGAGCGCGGTGCATTTTGGTTGGCGACGAAAAGTGAATTCACTATGACAATTCCAAGCGAAAAAAGCCGTGGATTGATTCAATAGAACCAACCGAAGCGAAATATTTATGGGCATAAAGTTTCACCGTGCATGTGATGGGATCAGCAATCAGTGTTTATTACTAAAATCGAATGAAATCGTTACTGCAGATGTCTATACACGTCACTTGAACAAATCGAACGGTGTATTGTTGGAGGAACGTCCACCAATAGCGGTTAACAGACACAAAGTCATCCGTTTGCAAGCCGACGTTCGGTCATTTGTTGCAAGAGTTGTCAAGGATACAGTGTTGGGACTCAAATGGGAAGTTCTGCCAAAGCCAGCGTACTCGCCAGACATAGGGCCTTTTGATTAACATTTGTTTAGATCAATGCACTGTGGCTTGGCTGGCGCACGGGAAGTGCGAAAATTGGTCGATGATTGGATTGCTGCCTAAGCAATATCTTTCTGTCGACTCGGTATCGCCATGATGCCAGCAAAATGGGCACAAGTTTTACAAAAGCATTTCGCTTAACATATACTGTATTAGCTTTTCTCAGAAAATGCATTTTCCAAGTGAAAAAATGACAAAAATACATGCAAGCACCTAAGGTACAGAGATGATAAAAATTGACTTACCTATAGGCATTTCAAAGCCGTTCTGATCAAAAGTAGTCGGAGTAGATTTGCGATTAACGGGCGCTCCCGTTGTTGAGGATGGCGACGGCGAAGATGAATCGCAAGAACTATCCACCGATTGGGTCGTTTGCGAAACGTTTACCAAATGTGGGTGAGAGTGTGCGGGCGGATGATGATGTTGCTGATGTTGATGATGGTGTTGATGATGATGATGCTGATGGTGATGTTGATGTTGATGATCGGGTGGCGTATGATGAGGCGGCGGAGCAGTTACAATCGAACTGCTAACTCTTAGCGAGTTGACAGCGACACCGGTTGAGGTAGTACCACCAACGCCACCACCACCACTACCACCACCACTACTACTTGCTGTATTATTGCCAGCACCGTTATGCTCATTATGCGGCGGTGAGCGTATTGTAGAAATTGTCGCAACCGCAGCCGCGGCAGCATGATGAACTGGCATCAATCCCATACCAGTTACGGCCGCTATCGATGTCGGATCCACTAAATGTGGATGATGATGATGATGATGTAACTGTTGATTTAAATTTTGTAAATGATGATGATGATGATTTAATAAAGCCGTAGGTGGATGCACAACCGGTGGTACTTCATGCATTTCCAAACGCCGTTGCTCGTCTTGTTGTTGGGCACGCCGTAAAGCTGTTTGCAATGCCATAACACGTTGACGATCGGCCGTTAGCCGGCATTTCTCACAATCACAAAAACGATATTTACAATAGCGTTTATGACCTTTTAATTTGATCTTGACACCGTGATTGTGACAACGCGCGCAATTTGGCTTAGTACGCGGCGTGCTCGAGCTGCCGCTTGAACTAGATGCGCCGCCGCATACATCATTCTTTGAATCGTGCATGTCCGCATCGGACATGGTATCACTACTGTTCCAATTACCGTCCTCAGAAACCATTCAAAAGCTTTATTATTGAATACAGAAACACACGCGCAAATCAACTTTTTCACTGCGACTGAAACAAACAACTTTTGCCATAAAGACCGATTGTTGTTGTTGTTTTTGTTGTTGTTGTTGCTTTTAAAGAACCCCAAAAAAAAAAAAAAAAAAAACAAATTAAAATAATAATAATAATAATAAAAATGAAAATAATTAGAGAGGGACTAGATAAGATAACTAACAACTGCTTTTCTCCTTTGTCTTCACTTTTTCGTTGAAGGGCTTAGAAGTTGAGCCGTAATAATAATCTAAGCACACATGCAATAAATTTTCGTTTTTTTTTTTTTTCTTCTTTTCAATTTCGAAAGTTTCTTCTTTATATTAACACTTTTCGCTTACACTTGTGTAAAATTTTGCACGAGTTCTTCTTTTTTCAATTTGTATTCGTACACACGACGTTTGATACTATGTGACGGAAAGTATGATTGTTTCCATTTCAAATTAAATTTTAATTTTTCTTATTTATTTATTTTATTATTTAACTTTTCCTTTTGCAGAAGATAAAACTGAAATTAGATGAAGAAACCAAAGAAAACAGCATTTTAGTAAAGAAAGGATTTGTTTCTAAAAAAAAAAAAAGAAAAAAACCGAAAAAAATTTCTGTTGATAGGTTCATTAAATTCATTTCTTCCCTTCTTCTATATCTAACTCTCGCAATGTGTTCTATTTACTTATACTTTATACCCAGCACCGTAGGACAAAAGATATATTCATTTTGCCAAAACGTATGCAACGACCAGAAGGAAGCATCAGAGACCCCACAGAGTATGAATATTCTTGATCAGCATTAAATCCTAAATCGATTTGACATGTCCGTCTGTCCTGTTGTCCGTCTGTCCGCCTATGTCATGTCTGTTGTAAACCTTCTCCTGGCCGCAAAAGTCAAGCTATCCACTTCAAGTTTGACAGAAACAGTGGGAGTTCTTGCACGCAGTTTGTTATTAAAAATGGGCCAAAACGGTTGAAGGACATGTCCACACCACCACCTAAATTAAGAACACCTCTGTTTTTCAAAGGAATGAGAAATTGATTACTCATACAATATAACAAATAAATGTACGAAAATTTGAACCCAAATACTATGGGCGATGCTGTAGCACATGCGGTCAAAAATAGAAAAAATTGACCACGCCTACCCAATTTTGTAGTGTATTAAAATTTAATTGTTTTTTTAATACCTTTATAACGCGCAGAAACAAGCTTCGTAAACCCCATATGGTACACAAATTATGGGCCAGTTTCTAATTTTGCATGCACTTAAACATATCCGCCTGTTCGTCTATCCATCTGTCCGTTTACGTAACTTTGTAGTACTTGTGGCAAACATTTTCCCGTTAGCGAAAATGAACATATCGCCCACAAATTTACAAAAAAATTTTGAATTGGCCTAAACTTTTCCAAGGGCACGCCTACAGTGCGCGCACGTCTCTGCGACAAAAACTTTTATTTTGAAAATAGAAGAAATCAACTGCGCCCGCTTCATATTATAGAACGTAAAAATTTTGTTCTTTCACTTCTTTTGTCTTTTTCTGGGATAAACGGTGATGAGTGTAAAAGATTCGGTCCCGACCGAATTTAATTTTATTACTTGTGTTTTGTTTTCTTGTTCTTCTCATATTTACAAAATTTACAAACTCTATTGTAAATTATCTGTAACGGCGGATTCTTCGCGTATTCCTAGGCAGACGAGCATTAGTTTAATATAAAAGCACAAGCGTTGCTATGTCTGAGGGAAAATTGCAATTGTTTAAGTAAACGTAATAGCGATGATTATGATGATCGTAACGACAATGATGATGATGATGATGATGATGATGATGATGATGGTGATGATACTGATGATGATGCGCAAACAATCTGTTAAGTATCATCGCTACACGTGCCTGTCTGTATATAAAGTACTATAAACAATTCTTAAGTGCATTTGTTGAAAATTAATCACAAAACGAAAAAAAAAAACAACAAAAAAAACACTTTTGGAAAATTGCATCATTTTTGATAGAGCGCTACGATATCGCTGAAATATATACAAATAATCTGCATTTTTAGAAATCTAAATATAAAATTCAATTAATAGAACACAAAACCCGCTGCTACTACCATCAGCGTTATTGCATTCAGAATAATTATATAGAGCAAGACAAGTATTCGTGACAAATAACTCATAACTACACCTTGGAATTATTATAAAGTATATTAAAGATATGATTCGCTATGGTTGAATCAGTCAATAAATATAACGACCGCCAATTTCATTAGTCGTTACATTCAGCTGGAGCCAAACCCTTTAAAGTCCAACCCTAATTATTCTACGGTATTTAATTGCAGGCCGGTGACCAATTACATCATACTTTAAGTCATATTTTTATTGACAACATCTGATAAGTAATCAGCTTAGGCCGAGTCGTTCGATATTACGCAGTCGCTTACCTTTGAAGTGAAGGCTCGTGCATTCGATATATCGATTCGATATTGTATATCGTATCTCGTTTGTAGTTCAATTAATATTTTCACATCCTTGGCAGCACTTCATAGGTTATTATAAAATATTACTAGGAATAATTTATGTGTGGCTTGATTTCAAACTCTCGATACTAAGTCCTAACTAAGCAAGACCGATTCTATTCAATATATCAAATTTATATCATATCATATCGTATAGAGCTAGTATTTTACTTTTTAATACTTTTTGAGAAATCGGCCAGTATCACCTAAATTGTTATGCAAGTTAAAGAAGAAGGAAAAGGGATGAATCTTTTAATGTCAAGCATTACCTTAATGCGATACCTCAATACAAAATGGAGCAAAGACTCGGTCCTTTTGCTACATCGATCTTACTAACTAATTCTAAAGGCCTATTGGAAACATTTTTATATTTGGCTTGGTTTGAACCGTTCGACACACTAAACATTAGCTTCTGAATGCAGTGCAAAGCCAAGCTTTGGTACTCGATACATCGACATATATATTTGATATACAGGCAATAGTTTTAAAAAACTTGGCAGCATTTCATAAATTATTACATAAAGTAACAAGAAAGAAGTTATATATGGTTTGGTCAACTGAACGAATGTATATCGCGCATATTCCAGGTCATAAGTTTTATAAAATTTAATAAGACTTAATAAACAACTACAGAAGAAAGAGTTTATATGAGGCTTGATTTGATTCTTTTAATGCTTAGTACGATATTTGATAGCGATTCGGAACGAAGATCCATTCCTTCAGTCATTTATGCATCAATCGTGTGGTTACAAAATTTGACACCACATCATCACTTTTCATTAGAATGCATTTCTGTTTGTCTCGTTTTGAGATTTCTGGGGCTTAGCCTTAGATCATGAAGGAAAAATAAAGAGCAAAGTTACTTTTATTCGGCATATTGATCATAGATCATATAAACCTCATATATCGTATAAATGTGAAATCATATTTTTGCAGAACTTGGCAGCATTTTATAACTTACTATGCACACTGCTTGGAAAGGAATTTAGTTTGAAATGAACCTTTCAATATTGAAGACTAACTTCTCGGCCGTAGTCCATATTTCCAATCTTTTGTTCCACGCGCTTCAACAGCACCTTACCATGAAGCAATCTTCAACTTAAGGCAGATCTATTAGCACTCAACACCAGCTTGTAGAGAGCATATGATTGCTAAACAGACCGAAGAGCTCTTCGCTCCATATATCGAACAGACTTTCACATATCTACGTCTTCATAGGTTACATATTGCTCAGGTAGCTCGCTTCTTCTTTACAGCGTCACATTAGATGATTTTGGTATCAGAGGAAATTTCATTAAGAAAAAATTTAAAAACTTGAAATGATAATTTGAAGAGAGGGAAGTTTCCATTTCCCAGACTTCCTGAATATTGATTTTTCTAGATAAACTAACGGCCATTGTCTACTAAGGAAATATCTGAAATAAATTTGGCTTTCTTGGGCAAGCTTAGAATTGTGCTCTTAATACATGGACCCATATACGGACAGAATAAGCAATTATATTGCACTGCTTATGATCATCAGGCATAACTATGTTTTATAGCGTCTGTCACATTTAACAGACAAGCATTAGGAGGTAGTATTCCCACACCTAGGACAACCTTTTCGTCGTGTAATAAATATAAGCACATCACAGTTTTTTTAACCGTAATAATGCTAAGATGGCACACAATACGTCCTTCTTCTGTTCTTGTTCCTCTCTATCTGGACTCAATTGCAGTCCATCGCAGTTTTACCGACTTAGCCTATGCTCTTAAAGAGACAATTGAACATGCAACGGAAAGTTTTGAAACTAAAGCGTTGGATAACAATCCAAGTAGTTAGCGACATATCACTGAGTAATACAAACAGAACAACAAGATAAGCATATCCCAACTTTCGGTGGTACAAAAAAAAAGAAAAGAAAAAACTAAACACAAATATTTGCCAATGCAGTTCGTATGTATGTATTTAAACAATAATAAATATCATATACTTATCACAGGTGTGACAAAAAATACACAGTAAATTGTAATATGACTGACTCCGGGTATCTTTGCAAAACTCTTTATGATTTATAGAAGAGTTCAAAGCACTTTGTTTTTTTTTGTTAAGTATTTGGGAATTTTTGGCTTAAAAACTAATTGTTACCCTTGCGTCAAGTTTGCCATATTCTCGATTAATTATAAGGTGTAATAAAATCGACATACACCAAAGGGCCGTCAATTGTAGATCATTACAAATTTGAAATCAGCACAGGTTGGTATGTCGATCGTTTACATCTTCCAAGCAGCCAGCGAAACCTGTTAAATTATTTCCTATTCGCTCGAAACGATTGCCATGAAACGCTTTCTCTAAATAATGGATAATTAGGATTCACCAAAGGCATAATCACTTGGAGATTATGCGTACGTCTCCTAGGCCGTCTTTGTGCTATCTGCCTCTTTCCCTACCTTCGTCTCGCTAACCAGTGCACGTATAACGAGCATTCCCCGAGTGAGAGCCGATAAAAAGTAAAAAAAAAAAATACCGGAACGACATTTGTTTGCTTTCATCCTTTAAAAAAATTCTGAGGTATTTTCTCATGATGCAAAAACCAGTGAATGCTTTACCATAAATACTTCTTTAAAATGAATTGAATTGCTCCAAATAATGCTCCAACAATGTCTGCAAGATCCCTTGCGAAATTGAAGTTCTTTATTGTTGTCCTCGTATTTTCATTAATGTTTTTGGTTAACGAACTTCAGAGACTGGATTCGTCTTCCACGACTTCTCTTTTCATATTTAAATTACTTGTGCCTCTTGCAATGTCTTTTATCACAATCTCCATTTTTTTATCAACCTTTTCAAGGCTTTTGCATAATGAGTTCCATTTTGTAATATAGTTTCTTCTTCTTTTTTCTTTTTTGAACATTTGATGACAACGATTTATAAGCATGAAAAACGACGCTTATGCGTATGAACTAACAAGCCGAAAGAGCAAAACTTCTCTATTGGATGTTAATACCAGTCTTACAAAAAAAACAAAGACTTGATATGCGTAGTGCAATTATTCCCCTTATTTTTTGAACACAATGTTATATATATAGATCTGCATTATGTATTCATAGCGGAAAAATATGATGTATCACAATAACCTGAGGACTTTCCTTTTCTTTTCTTTCTTTTTTTGTAACGCAAGCTAGTGGTGAAAATTGAAAAATTGGTCTCAGGCTGTAGATAATTTTTTTTTTTGTAGAGCAACTAAATAAGATTATCGTTAAACAAGTGACGTTGTAACGACGTTACACGACGAACACACATGTATGCATTTCAATTTATGTATGAGTGAATGTATATAATTGTAAACACTAGCTTCTTACTCGGCTCATACAAGTTGTTATCTCGTCCTACGTTGATTTAGATTACTTTCTGTTTAATTTATTAATTATTCTAAAATGTGTTTTTTCTTTTTTTTTTTTTTTTTTTTTGCTAATACAATTTATTTGAGATTATTATACATTTTATATTTCTGATTCAATGTAAGTAAGAAAATCGGAGCCTGTTTTAATAAAACACTAACTCAATTAACTGACTCTTTTTATTTACTATAATCGCGGCTAATACACGCATGTCTGTCGAATATATTAAACGTTCTAGATTCATTGAAAGCTGAAATTTATGCAATAATTTCTCAAGAATGTAATGAATTTGAAAAAAAAGTAAATGAATTTTAATAAAAGAAGAAAAAACGATATATGCTTGAGTAAGGGGTAAGGGGAGAGAAAGACGCAAGTGCAAATGTCTTGCAGGAATTTCGTTGCCGAAATTTTGAACTTTAATGTTATCTCCGTAGTGATCGCTCAGTTAAAACTAATAACATGCTGGGATCAAAAGTTAAACTATTTTAACTGTTAGTTATTGACCGTCGTTATCGTATATTAAGTAAGGGAAGACCTAATTCAACTGACAAAAATGTTAAGCAAACATAATTTTTGTATGCGACAAATGATCGAAAATAATGTAATGAAGATTTATTTACTCAATCTTCACAAATGGCATTATGGGAAAAGCCAACAATTTTCGGATTTTGAAATATAGGAATCGGAAAACCCTTAAAACACATAAATTCGTAGTAAACATTTAAGGTGATAGGTGAAGAACGAATTGAACCTCATCATTGGCCTGGCGGATCGCTTGCAAGTAGTTTACGACAGTTTTCACTTTGGGGTAGACATAATCATTTCTTAATAGGTCGCCGGCCCAAGAAAGACACAAAACGGAATGCCAAATATTCTGCATGGAAAAAGCATGAAACTATTTGTATTACACGCAATACGCACAGACACAGCTCCTTAGATTAGTCGCGGATATAAGCAGAGAAATCTCTTCTAATTCTTATTGCATACCATTGCATACCATTGTATTTTGGTAGGGTATTTACATATTGAGTATAGGGACAAAGTAACAAAATTGCATGGAGCTTAAAACAGCTCTGTCTTAAGCTGCTTATACCGGCAAAAACCGATTCTGATCATTCTGGACATTCGCACATATTATATCCTGGAAGTGAAATGCATTTAAAAATCTTGCCTGAATGCGAGCATAGCAGCGACGAATTGAGGTCATTTCTTCTTAGCTTAGAAGACTAAGGTGCACTTCACTAACCGATACAAATCATTTTTGTATAAAATATTTTGGGCCATCACTAGGCACTTGCGGTTTTTACAACCTGGATTGCTAATCGACACAAAAGTCTTACCCGTGGATGGAAGTGTAGCAGCGATGGCCTGAAATCGTTTTCATATAACAAATGAAAGGATAACTGCCCTTGAAGACATTTCAGTGATGGACGGAAATCGGTTTTATTTATATTTAGTTGCACTTATCAAAAGACTATACAAATCTTGCTTGGAAAGAAGTATAACACCGATTGATTAAGATCACATAGAATATTACACTTATGGGCATACAAGAGAACAATAGAAATAATTTTTACCTGGAATGGTTTTTGAATAGATGCACTTATAATAACCTGGAAATGAAATCATTTGACAGGCACTGCCCAGAAAGTGCTCTATCTCTAAACTCCTTCTCCAACCACCACGCAATCTTTATCTAGCTTGCATCTCGGCATTATGCACAATTTTCTCTAATCGCGTACCAAAGCCGATTGGGTAGACTTTTGCCGGCGGAGGAAATAACAATGTGCACAAGATGCGTCGAAGGGGTCAGCAAATAACGATGGCCCTAAAAATGCGTGGTCTTGTCTGCTAAAAGTCTTAGGTTTACAACAAAAGTAATTTTTTAAATTCCGTTATTGAATCAAATCTAAACTCACTTGTCTCCGTTTACAAGGCATTGTGAACACATGACTTTCTTTATTTGGCAACAAAAGAACTTCTCCCGGACTCGCCGGCCACCCTCCTCTGGTGCTAAATGCTTGTTTTCCAGCATCAAAAGTCTCTACCTTAGGGAAAAATTAATGCCATAATATCTCAGGTTGTAGATCAGACTGAAGTACTTTTGACGAAAGCGGTGGAAGGATAATATTTCCACATAACTGAGGTGATCAGAGATTTTCAGTAATAAACGTTTGGAAATTGGTACCTTTTCTTCTAGATTGTAAGCTGCGCCCGCATTGAGCGGTAGGCATTTATAATGCCATAAAAATGAGAACGACGTACTTTTAACAAAAGCGGCGGAACAATGGATTTCTCCTCATCAGAATTTTTCGGTACTAAATGCTTGGAAATTTGCGACATTTTCTTCTAGATTGCAAGTAGTATCCGCATTGAGCGGTAAGCATTATAAGAGAGTGAAGTACTTTTGCCAAAAGCGGCGGAGGGATAGGTTTTCCACATAACTTAAGTGATCAGAATTTTCCGCTAATAAATACTTGAAAACTTGCGGCATTTTTATCTATATTTCAAGTTGTGCCCACACCTTTTCTTAGTCACTGTTTCTCAGAGGCGAAAAACAAGAGATGCTACAGAGATGTATAAAGCTGTGTAAAGAAAGGGGGTATAACTTTCATAAGGGTGTGCAGATCATCGTAAAGAATTAACGGCTTGGAGAAATGGCTATAGACCTTTTCAAAGGAATGCGATCACGATGAAGCGGTTCATTTACCCTATGCTGCTATCTTAGTCTTTGGCCAAGATGACATCAGCTGCCCGCTGGGGGAATGTTTTCCGGCATACCCTTCACATGTTTTCTACTTTTATCAAGAAATTGATTCACTTTGAGGATAAGGTTCCAGTGTTGAATTTTAAAACTTTCTTTTCTTTTGTGAGCTAATTTCGCCACGACTCCGTGCCTATTGCGAAGCCACTTTCTTAGTATATATAAATTAAACTGAAAAAATTTCTAGGCAGAGCTTTAAGTCGATCTATACTATAAGCAGAATATTGAAATTTATTTTTGATTTTTTGAGACGTAAATTCTTTTGAACTCTTAAGATCGGCAACTTAAACAAGAAGATCTTAAGTGAGCAAAAGAAGACAAGGGTCAAATTGTTTGGATTATTTACACTTTAGAAAAATCATTTCAACTCATTTCGTTTATATGTATGTGAAAAGAATGGGAAAAAAATCAGTCAAGCCCCCTTTTGGCCTTCGTGGTATGGATGTCAAAATGAATTTTACATGCATGTTTTTATAAACAATATCGACATACATATACGTGTAACACATACCATAAATATTTCCTACAATTAGCTATGAAAAGGGCTAGTTGTTGTTGCTGTTTTTTATTTTTTTTATATTTTTTATTTTATAGTTTTTTAGGTATTATTTATCTTTCTAGTTGTGTGTTTTCCTTTACTATTTTTTTTTTTTTTTTTTTTTTTTTTTAATTGTTATAATAATATTAATTGCTGTAATAGATTCAAATTGAAGAACAACAACGACAATAACAACAACAAAAACGTCATGTAATGTAATTGAATTCACTTTTTAAATATATATATATATATATGTATATAAAAATACATATATATATAGTATTTGTTTGTTGCGCGTGCAGGGTACACAGAGAAAAATCGTTTTACAAAAATCAACTAACGGTCGTTCTCGAGCGTCTAGAAAAATGTTTAAACAAATAATTTTGAATTTTTATTTTAATTTTTTTTTGTTTCTGCTTAAATGGATTATTGATTTAGGTATAAACACAAAATTTCAAAAAAGATTTTCTTTTTTCTTTTTTTTTTTGTTTATTCAAATATTTATTAGCGTAAATAACAAGCGTACACTAAGAATATATTCGCGATGCATTCTTTTCTAGATTTTTTTTTTTTTTTCAGTTTAAAAAAATTTTGCACGTTGATGCTCTCACCGCCGGTTATACAATTCATTGAGTTTTGCTTTTATTTATTTTTTATAGTAAAAAAAAAATAAATAATTAAAATAAAAGTAATAAAAGCAAAAAAATATATATATATTTAAAATATATTTCACATTTGTAACGAACATACACACAACAACTTGAAAGCTGTCACATTAAGTTAGTTTACGATGATTTGTTTGTTTGTTTGTTTGTTGATCTTAAATCCCCTCCTCTTCTTCACACACATCACATTACACTTATAATTTGTTATAATTATTGTTAAATTCTTATATAATTTATATATATTTATATATATATATATGTATATATATATCTATGTATATATATTTGTTGTTTGTATTGCTTGTTGTTGTTGTTGTTGTTGTTGCTGTTTGTTATATTGTGCACTTTAGCGCCAATAATGCAGTTGGCAACATCAATATAAATAATCGAGAGAGATTTTCTTTTTTTTTTTGTTTTTCTGTTTTTTTTTTCTTTTGCTTTTTTTTTTTTTTCAAGTAAGAAACCGAACGAAAAAGCAACACCTTGATACCGCTTACGAGTCGGATTGTCACTGAATTGTTAGGAAAAATGAAATAAGAGCTTTAGCTTTGCCTGCCGCACACACAAGACTCGACCCAACCTAACTCTGCGAATAGTAGTGTAGTGGCTGAGTGTTTACATATGGGCACACGATACATATATATATAATATATATATATACATATATATATATATATGTAAGTAAGTGCATGTGTGTCTGTGTTTGTGTATAGTGCAAGCTAAGTAAGTTAGTGTAGTATACAACAGCAACAGCAACAGCAACGACGACAACGGCAACAGCGATAGTTTGTTTTATAAGTTTGGTTGGTTGCTATCTTGCCGAACAACCTTCTTGTGCACGTGCACCAATCGTTCGGCTATTGCACAATTTTTTTTTCAAATTGTTTTTTTTTTCATTTTGCAAAGTAGAAAATTTCGTTTGTTGGGTACGCTTAGCGCGCTTAGCGAAAGATGCACAAGAGTGACGTATGTGATGACAAGCGTAGTTAGTTAACTTCATGGGAACTTATTTTTTTTATATATTTTTTTTTCAAGAAAATTTTCATATTAACTGCGACACGAATCTTTGGTTTTCAACAATGAGTTCTTCGCATGGCTCGTTGTTGTGGTAAGCGCCATTTCTCCTTATGCCTCGTACAAACTATCAAGGCCATATATATACATGCATGCATGCATACCTACACGCACATATATATATATATACATACATACATACATATATACATACATTTACTTCCTTCTTTTTAGTTACTTTCTTCTATTCGCCTGCCTAACGCTCTATTCATGTACATAATATTTGTGCATTTAAAACGAAAAGTGTTTTCTCTTTTCATCCGTACCATATATAGCTGTGCACTCATTCTGACGCATAAACTGTTAGCATTGCGGAGAAAGCAGCCAATGTGTATATGTTTTACTCGCATAACTGTATGTGTATGTAATGCGTTTTCGTTTACGTTTATGTAAAACTATGCGAGTTAATGCATAAGATATACGTACACACATACACACACAAATAGGCACGCATACAACCATGTTCTTACATATCCTCTTCTTCATACTCGAGTACTCGCATCATCGTATCATCGTGCAACTTTTACTAGAAATGTTTTGAGTTGTGCATGAACCATAATCCTGAGGGTGTAGTTGTTGCATGAAGCAGCAGTGGCAGTGGCAGTAGCAGCAGTAGTAGTAGCAGCAGCAGCTGTTCGAACTGCATTAACAGAGTTGGTTGTTGTAAGTTGTTGTTTCATCGAGTTTCAAACCTCGCAAGAGTAAAATAATTTTAACTCTTTTTTTTTTGTCCCCCAAACAGTTCGGTTCTTTAATCGGCTTTTGTTTGTTGGGTTAACTAGTGCAACCGACTGCATTCAGCCGCCGTATGTAATGTATGTGCTTTTACAATTTGTTTTTTTTTTTGCTTTTTTTGAAGCAAGTGTAGGTTTTTCTGAATTTCCCCGTTCCTTGTTTTTTTTTTTTCATTTTTTTCGTTTTGTTTTCTTGTCTACATTTTATTTACATTGCTTTGCTTTACGAAAATTTTGATCGCATTATTTTTTCTTTTTTTTTTTTCTTTTTGTTTTTGCTACAATTTCTCTAATTGTTTCGCGGTTAGGTTTTGATAGTATTGTTTGTTTAAAGCTTGTATAAGTGGGTGTGTAAGTGTGTGTGTGAATGTACGACCGTGTGTGCGTGTGTGTTTGGTTTTTCCCTCTATGTATTCATGCATGTTTGTTGACATTCAATTAAAGGGACAGCGCCAGCGTCACTGTCTAGTAGTGCCAGCCAATGCAAAGAAAAAAAAGAAAAAAAAAAAAAGAAGTAAACGGTTGTTTAATCAAAACAAACAAAACGACATGATAAAGAGGAGGTGCTGATTGTCACTTGCAATTTTTTTTTACTTTCGTAATTTAGTCAAGTTAGATGCATATACGCGTGCAGCAATGTACATATGCGTACATGTCCATGTATGAGTTTTATCTGCAAATCAATTTAAAAATGCTTACAAGGAGTGCTTGGAAGCTTGCTGCTGCGGCTGTTCTGTGCTGTATCAGTTCATTTGTTTATTTTACAAACATTTTCTTAATATGTAGATTAAGATGTTAGTCGTGTGTCCCACTTCCAATCTCGACATCACATAAACTCACGCATATGCATATTCATTATTTGCTTATGCTGTTATTAACCGGTTAAATGCGTTGAATAAGAATACATATATATATATGTTCGTATAGTACAAAATTAAAACGAAAAGTGTGCCTTACATTTAGCCGAATTAAATTTTAAAGGTGAAGACTTAAAACACACACACACTGCATGCATATGCATCGCGTATTACTCATCATGTACATCATGCACTCAAATGTCAAAATATGAAATGGTTTTTATTTCGTTAGGTCCAGTTAAACATATAGTTCGCAATGCTTCTGTTTGTCCTTGCACTTGATGTTTATACAAAACCAAAAAAAAGGGAATAATAATTAATAAAAAAATTATGTAATTAATACTGGAGCAGCTTGCATGTATTTTGATCATTATTTTTCTTTGAAAAATGAGAACAAATTAAGAAAAACGGAAGCAATATAATAACCAAAATATTTTCCATCATTTTGTATAACTTTTTTTCCATCTCTCTGGCAGCATGACGATACCGATAACGATCGACGATATTGGTTTGGCAGCGATTCAATCATCGACCCATTTTCGTACTTCTTCAGCCAAGCCGTGCTACATCGATCTGAACAAGTGGTAATCAGAAGGAGTAGGCGTGCGGTAGTACTTCCGATTCAATCTGTGAGCAGTGTATCCTTAGCAACTTCTGCAACGTGTGACCAAGCATTGCCTTGCAAAAGAATGATTTTGCATTTGTTATCTGGTAGTCTTGTTGTGTGCAATGACGTTGGTGGACATCTTTACTGTAACAGTTTCAGTAGGGTTTAGCAGCTCGTAAAACACTATGCCATGCTATTCCCACCTTATGTGCAGCCACTGCCGTATGGCCATGAGTGTGTGGCTTCAAAGTCGATATGGATGGCGTTCCTGGACTAACGCATGACCTTTGCGCTTGGGTTTGTCGTAGTAGATTCACTTTTCATCGCCAGTCTAAATACACCGCAGAAAAGTCTTCTTCTTCTGCCTGGCAAGTAATGAAACCGCGATTTTCAAACGGTTCGAATTGTCATTTTCAGTCAGTTCGTCTTGTAAGCACTTTGCATCCTTTTGGACAGTTGATTCATTAACTGCTAATCTCTTTAAAAGTTCTTTGAGAGTTCGATGTGGGCTTTCATCCAATAAATCTAGCAATTCATTGTCTTCCAAAACTTTTTTGGTTCTCTAGGTCGTTCTTTCTCATTGATATCAAAATCACAACAAGACATTTGGGATATGATGGAACAGTATTACCATAAGCTTCTAAAAGTGTTTGTTGCTCTTGAGCAGCAGACTTTGCCAAATCAAACAACAAATGCAATCAACCTCGAAAATGCAGCTTTGAGCTTTCCACTATTAGGGTCTGTATACACTGAACAACTCAATTATATTAAATGGAAAACTATTATTTCATATAGAGAAAGGTCCAAAATCATCGACTTTAATCATTACAACCGTAGTTTGATACTTCGCATTACTTTATCATTTTCACTGATCAACATACATCCAACAAGTTATTGTATCAAACATCATATGATTTTGTATGCAGTGATATAAAACAAGTTATATATGTTCTAGTCGCTTAGAGCCTTGCATTGCTGCAGTGGTGCCCGAGATGATCAGCTCTTTATTTACCAAATTATTTCCTTTTAGTTTGTTAATTGAATAAAGCAGATGTGTGTGAGTATATTCCTATCTATCTTTTCTTTTTCATCATCAAGATCACATTGACGTCCTCTGACACCTCCATCTTATTGCAGATAAAGAAGACGGCATTCATTGACAAAAATCAATAAAGCAGATGAATTTTGATGTTACTTTTGTATAGGCTTCGGATTGGAAAGGTTAACAAGTGTGCTGCAAAACAATGGTTAAGCCGACATGAGAAATACTTGATGTTTCTTCCACCTTATCCAGAAAAATTCCGCAGAGATGACACTAAGTTCGTCTATCTATTTGGTCGACACAAGATTCCGCATAAATGGTGCCATACACAACTGTCTGCCCTCCTGCTTGTAGAAACGTTTACGATCTCAAAAATTGAGAAATAAATGATTCATATATAGATAGGTTCGATGGGAAGAGTGTGTGCAGTGCTTCTAATCGAAAAAATTCAAAGTAAAGAAAGACTTTTCCAAGTAAGTACGTTTATCGTAATCGTATTTTTCTGCTTAAACTTGTGAGTAAATACTAGTACATATAGGAAAGGGGACCAAGGAGTAAGCACGAATCGCTGATTAGTCATCTAGGCTCAACAGAAGCCTAAGAAGAAAAAGAAAAATTGATTGTGTCATTATACATCCGTCTGTCCTCCCCTTTGTACGTCGTATGATGTTTGAACGTTTACGATCTCAGTAAATGAGATAAGGCTCGGACGGACATAGGCAGATTCCAGAGGCAAGAGGGTGGCTAATGGAAAAAATTCAAAGTGAAGAATGATTGTCCCCTTTATCTTATTCTTATACTTCTAAACACTGGAGTTGCTGAGTAATCGTTTGTGAACCCTTCTTATACATATATATGGACACGTGATCGTGATGGTTACGGAAAAAGAAGTAACGCAAGAAGAGTAATCGGCGACCGTAAGCATTATTACGCCTTTGTCAATCCAACATCCTATATAACTGCAGTCACACATCAATCATGAAAAGTGTTGTCCACCGTGTCCACCATCGTACCTACTGCATAGGTAAATACCTGTAGTTTACAATTTGTAGCAGATATTGATCTCAAACCTGCTTACTACATACATAATTAGTGGAATGATATGGAAGTGCAATGCAAGAACGGTCACGGTTGGCAAACTGAAGAAAATGCTTCGCAGGGATAGATTTATATTAATTTTTTTGCGTGACCGCTTGTAACACTTGTGATCAAAATTTGATATGTCTATACATGTTTATTTATGATGAAAATTCTGCGTAAAAATTTTTGCATCAAGCAGTTAAGATGTTATTTATGCTATGTTTAAACGAATTTTACAGACGATCGATGCAGCAATGCAGCAAACGAGGTGCAAAGCTGAAGTAAGTGAAGAAATAAATTAGGTGGACTCGCCTCTCTTAATTCAGTAAGTCAAGCACACTAAACTAAGTAAAGTCAATTAAATCTGCAAAGTAAAATGTCATTGTTTCAAAAGCAAAACACCATCTGACGACTGACGGAAAGCTCATATAATTATTAATAGAGTTAAAACCAATATTACACACATATTTTTGATTATTATTCAAGATCGTGATTCAATTTAATCGAGTCTGTCCAATCGTTAATCGATCAGTGCAAAAATTAAAAGGAATATTTGGTCTCTCAGCTGAAATCCGCAGATCAAGCTCTCTTACATTGAAAGGTGGACAAAAATGATACGCTCTTTTCTCTAGATCTTGATTTTTCCTTTCCACGTCCGCTCTGCTCACTGCTATGCAGTTCCTCTTGCTGACTTTTACTTATTGCACAGGTAGAAAATGAGAACAAATGGCTGGCTGGAGGTGAAAGAACTGTAGCTTAAAAAAGAGCATATATGGTCACCCTATTATTCTGTACTTCGTAAAAAATAGAAAATCTCATAGGTAAGAAAGGCACGAAACCCATGTCGTTGTTTACCAAAACCCAGTCATATATTTTTCTCATTCTTCCCTAAAGCGAATATAGGATTAAATATATTTTTAATTTTTCTGGTAAAACTAGTAAGCTATCATCGTGAAACTTGTCGAACTTCCAAACGAAATGTTGAGCAGAAAGATTTTCACTGAACTATTTTGAAGTCGACTCTTCACCATTAAGAAAATTCAGCAGAGACTGGAAGACATTATGTAGTAGGATTTTGCACGTTCCCAGTTTTGGGGGGATATATATATATATATATATATATATGTGCATATAGATACATATATATATGTATCTATATATCTATATATATACATATTTGTATATATAAAGCTCGGATATCCCCCATAAAGCTGGGATCTTGTCAAGCGCGGCTATAATTTTTTTATTATCTGCCGAATTCTTGTCATGGTGTAGAGTGGACTTGAAAATAGTTCCGTGAAAATCATTCAGTTCAATATTTTGACCAGAAGTCCCGGAAATTCTACACTGTAAGTATATTTCTGTGTATGTATATATATATATGCACATATATATCTATATATGCATATATATACATATGGGTATATGTGTATGTACATATATGACTTTTGTCGAGTCTTTAAAGATCTGTGCGATCTTGTATTGTCGTGATGGAAGTTGAGACATCGTTTCTATTTGATGAATTCAGCACGCGTACTTTTGTGGTTTAATCGCGTTAATGATGGACAGCAGGGAAAGCAATCATACCTCCGACCAAACTAGAGAACTTCAGGATGTATGATTCCGTTCGCAGTTTCGCAACAGGCAAGGCATGACCTTACGTGATCAGTTCAGGATTAGTCACCATCTTGATCCGTGATCTTCTCGGCACATTATTGTCGAGTGTGACTTACATTTTAGCAATTGCTTTCATGCTCTTTAATAACGGCTCAATACTTTTTCGCTTCAAGAACGAATCTCAAACGGCCATTACCTCTTAGATTCTTCCCGTTAAGGATTCTAAACGATTATTGTCTTTCGCCCATTTCCTTATGTGTATATTCTTTGTGAATTTTCGGCCCATTACCTCTTGTGAACAATATTTTGATATATCGGTTTTCTTATAAGTACTTCACAGTACTCTTCATAAGTACTGAAAATTACATTTGACTTGATTTACAGAATGTGTTACTAACATTATTGAATCTATATATGAAGTTGAAGTACAGTACAGTTCCTGAAATTTTTCAAATTGTGTCTCCCTAGTTATTATAGTATAGTCGATGAAAGCCTTCACCTGATCTTTTGGAGCAGAAAACTTCCGCAACGATATTTTACAAAGTAATTTCAACACGACGCATGGCATCTGTTCATGTCTGGGAATTTGGAATACATTATCAAGTTTTTCTTGCATACTCAGAATATAAACACTTTTGCGTATATACGTCACTGATTTTGATGAATGCTTCATTACAATTTCAACCTAAATTCCAACTGTCACTTGATACTAACAATAGTCCAAATATTTGGTACATGTGTGAAATGAAATATTAACCGCAAATATCTGTCGGAATCTTGTTGTAAAATTGATTACACACGCACACAATATGCTTTATGTCTGAAGCGCTTCTTATGTGTTAACATTTTCATTAATTTTATTATAGAAACATTTATTTTGCTTCTGATTTTCAGACACGTTATCAACTGATTGTAGTCACGCTTTATGCGATTACCTTTTCAACATGAACATCGTCTTACATTGTTTATGACGTATATTTGGTCTATGAATAAATAAAATACATGTATATATTTTAACATGCACCCACACGCATAGATTTTTATAGAACATACACACCATATATACACCTTACCATGTGTATATATATATATAATAGATATATCTGGTATGACTCTATTTCGAATTGCGGAATAGGCGACATTCGACGCATGGTATGACGTTTCGATGTGGGGCGTATATTTATTATTGTATAACACGGAGTAACCGGTAAGTGAAATTTGGCAACGTCTCGTGCGTTGTTGTCTAAACTAAGTCTCTCACAGTCGTTTGTTTTTTTTTTTTTTTGTTATTTGTGACCAATTACTTAGGGAATGCTTTTCGTCATGGCGACAAAGAACTGGGGAGCGCGAGATAGGGAGAGACTACAAACTCCGTGATGTGTAGCCGATAGGTCAATGTTATGTCTTCAACAACTAACCACTCACTATACTCTACTGAGATTATAAAGTTCAATGGAGGAAGCCTTAGACCGATTTAGTTCACTTTCACTCTTCTGAGTTTAGTTCACTTTCACTCTTCTCTTCTTAACAACACAAACTTTAATAAAAATAATTGCAAGACCAAGTACAATGTCCATTCTTCTTTCTTTTATGGACACAATCTAAAAAATAGAACAAATTTTTGATTCGTCTTTCCTAACTTGCTAACGCTAAGTGAAATCAATGAAAGCTATGCATGGTATTTTTATTTATATATATTTCACGAACCTTGTATACTACAGTATATGCGTAGAAAAGTCGTCTTCCTCTCTGAAGGATTAGAGAAGAGAAGTAAGTAAGCTCAAGAGCATAGCGCTTTCTTTTGGACATTTGCAAATCTGTATAAACTGATTCAATGGTTCTCAGGAGCATACATATGGTTATGCATAGCAGGGTTCACCCTCACAACTTGGGCTTCGGAATTTTAAGGCGGCCGAGCTCAGCCTAATTACGAAAACGTTGAATATCTTGGGCTTGACTTAAATATTTCATGGATCTAATACAGTAAAACTTATGGGTAGAAAAGCCGTCTTCCTGCCTGGAGGATTAGAGAAGGAAAGTACCTAAGCGGGAGGGTATAGCGCTTTCCTTGTGGACACTTGCAAAACCATTACAAATGAACATGGAGGCTGTTGGTGTGGAATATTTCCTCCACTGTGCTGTCTACACTCTCCCCATAAGCTTCGTAAAACAATTATTAGTCGTGCGGTCCGCAGGAACTTACGCCTAGCAGTGTTCGCTTTAAAAACTTCGAGCTGAGTTTTACTAAGAGGAACCTTTTTTGATAAATCCTCTACTCCGCACATGCTTTCTATAAGCTTTCTACAATAAGCACTAGTCGTGGTGTTCTCAGAAGCATACGTATAGCAGAATTCGCTCTAACATCTTGGGGTTTGAAATCATATGGTGGTCGATGCAGGCCGAATTATGGAATATACGGTAAACATCTTAGGTTTTAGATAAGATTCGATTTCTCCAGAGGACGGGTTACAACACTTTCTTGAATTTCTTATAATAAGGTCTACCAACCAGTGATGGGTATTGGTCGACTATATGTAATGCGATGAGGGTTACCTCGGTCATCATCAACGATAAATTTGATATGAAAATTTTTTGACTGCAAAACATTCGAAGATGATTGATTATTACTTTGAATCAAAGGTACCGCAAGCATATTCATACTACAATTTGATTTTTTAATTACAAAAAAAAAACCATTTTTTTCACAAAACCACAAAGCAACCGAAATTTCATATTTTTTTTTTTTTTAATGCACTTGAGATACTTTTATTTTCATTTAAGACACAATGAACTCAATAATCAATAAAAATGATGATAAGACAGTAAACAAAGTTAAGCATAATTTTTGTTTTGTTTTTTTTTTTTTTTTTTATTATTATATATTGTTTTGCACGGTGACGGTGATAACACAAACACTGTGAAGACTTTGTCGAAAGAGAATTAATGAGTGTGTGAAGGAAACAACAAAGCAGACAGAGAGGCAAGGAGTGAATGGGAGAGATAGAGAGAGAGAATGACAGAGAGAGGGGGAGAGAGAAATAACTAAACTAAATAGATATGCAGATAATGCAAGCAAAGACAAGTGCATGCATGCAACTGCGAGATGCAGACCACTACAAGAGTACAAAGAATGCAATTAATAACTTTACAGGCGACTGCATATATCGATGTGTATTTTTTTGTGTACGCTAGCCTATGTGTATTTTTAGAGTCTATAAGAATTTTATATACGAGAATAGCAACAGCTATTACATAGGGTAGACAAATGTGCTATAATCTCTTACACCCAATTTAGATATAAACACCAGAGCTATTGTTTAGAACGGTAACATTTGCCGGCCAGAGTTATTAAGCAGATTTCATCTTTTCGTCTACTGAAGGAAAGGTATGTAAGTAACTAAGATATCAAAAGTACTTTTCTTTATATATTTATTTACAAGAAACTTTCAGAAATTATGGCTTAACCTTATAAGATAAAAAAACACCAATTTCGTACTCTTGGTCATGGAAACAAAGTCTTGGACCATCAATTTTAATTTAACGCTCAAGCGCGATCTGCCTTTGTTTAATAAGCTAACTGAGTACAGTAAACAAACTGTAAGGCGAGCAATTTTCATTGCATGTTATGTAAGTTAAGAGCATTTGTTAGAAAGAAAACAAAAAAAAAAATAGATCAACATGTAAAATTTAAAATCGCTGTAGAAGACCTACAACATATCGTAACATAACAAAGTGATTATTAAAAACATAAACAACTGCTTAACTTAAAGTATGCAAAGAAACCTGGCGAGCGGTGGTTGACTTGTCTCCTTACTGTCGGTCTTCAATAGCTAAAACTAGACAACACATTGACAAAATTAAGAAGTTATTACTCGAAAATTGAATTTGAGGGTCGACTTAGTAGGTAAACACATCTTTAGAATTCTTACATAACGTTCTGACGATGATATATTAAGCATGAAAACCTTCATCACAAAACTCATTTCCAAGAAATCCTTTACGTGCATCTGCACAATTGCGCTAAAGTTTTAGGCCAAACAAAAAAACAACCATATGATCAGACAAGGAGAGCATTCAACAAACAGGGCTCCCGAATAACTTTTTCTCTTGAGCAAACTAAAATTACATCGAATAAGTTTTTGTTCCTCCAAGTTTGTCGTCTACTCGTGTAACACGGTAATGGTAAGAAAGGAGGGAGAAAAATGAAAGAGATAAAGAGGCGATGGAGGAGACAGTGGTTATCCGCCCAACCGTCAAATGTTATATCTTCACCTTTAAGTGATTTTGATTCAATCGATTGTAAGAAATGAGAAAAACAACTTCGTGAAAGGACATGAAGCCCGTGCTTCAAGGTTGCTATGAAAGCATATATGAACAACTGGATCGATAACTAGTCTTTAAAAGAAAGAGTCTGCCTTGAGAGCGATATAATAACCATTTAATTAATGAATTACACCGGTCCCGGGGTAAGTGGGTGTGTGTGTATAGGGGTTATACCAATCAACTTAATATTACTTTCTGAATTTTGTAAATGCCTTTGCACGAAGAAAAGTTTACCTTTTTAATATTTCTCGACTCGAATTTTGCTTTGAATAAATGAGAAGAGAGAGTCTTTGAAGGTTTCCTCCATAAAAAATGGGTTTTCACATAGCAACAACCTCTAATTTTTAATATTTTACTATGCAAATTGGTTCTGACTGGAGATTTAAAACTTAACTTTCCCGCGTTCAGTTTGGAAAGGTCTAAAGTTCCCTTTTTTGAACTCTCTCTCATGCAAGAACCGTCATGGGAAAGAATCGCAGATAATCGTCCTGATCCTGAATAGAGCTTTAAGACTTAACCTTCCCGCGTTAATTTTGGGTATGTTTAAAAGCGTCTTTTTGAACCCCTTGTCATATAAGGGCCGTCATGAGGAAGAAGCCTCGTTAAAGAAAAGGCTTTCAGATGGCAACAAACTCTCACCTCTAATATAGTGCGTGTGATCATGCCAAAGCATGATCGACTATGCGTAGACAACTGCTTTCGTTTATCCGGCTGGGGCATATTTGAGGACTGTACTATATACGACATGCTTCGATATAAAGCCACACGAAGGCGACATCCAAACCCCTAACCTCAAGCGTGAACGGCGCAGGTAGGATCATACAGCGAAGATCAACACAATCCAAAAGGATCCACATATGAATATATATACCTGCATACATATGTATGTATGTGCACCAGGGTTCTTTTTTTTTTTTGGTGAATTTAGTGGCAGAGCACTGCCAACTAATATCTCTATGCTGGGCTAAAGACCCATCCCGGATCCGCTTTCGCAGTACGTCGAAATGGACCTCTGTGGATTGTTGACCCTCACTATATTATCCCACCTCTCCCGTCCTCGCAAGACACTAGGTGTTCAGATGTCATATACAGTTCAGTTTACATTTTTTGTTCAGATAGTTTTCTAATACTTTGCTCGTTTAAAAAGTTATATTCATTTGAAAATGAGTGAAATATCTGAAGAAATACGCCATGTGGTGCTTTTTTACTATAAAAAAGGTTAGAAAAAGGTTCTCCGAAAAAAAAAAAAGTGAAATGTACGGTGAGAATGCTGGGAATGAAGGACGCAAGAAGGATTTATTCGATTCCGTCCCGGAAGTTCCGATGTCCAAGATGCCGTCTCGTCGTCACTGAAAAAGTAGATGGAATTTTGCAACTGGTGGAGCAAGACCAGCACGCAATTTGTCAGGAAATAGCAGAGGCACTAAAAATCAATAAGATGACAGTTTGGAATCATTTGAAAAAAGCAGGCTACAAAAAGAAGCTGAAAAAAACCGCGAAGACTTTTCAATATGACCCATTATATATATAAATGCGCTGAAAATTGCGACCTGTAGATTGAATAGTCGACCTACATCAGATAAACACACAGTCTTAAATAAAGAGAAGGATAGGTTGCCGCTGTCGCAATGTTTTTCTTTAAAACATCCTCAGAAGCTGAGAAGTTAGATATAATCTACATCTCTCTATGTGCTAAACCTCGTTCTTCCTGTAGAAGAAGAGCACGTGCATAGCACAAGGCAATTGGTTGCTGTAAAGTATTCCAAAGCAAGAATTATCAACAAACACTGCTTCCTTTCTCTTTTTCCTTTTCTTTATAGACAAGCCCTCCCAAGAAGAAAAGATTTCCGTTTTATTATTTCTCGACTCGAATTTTGCTTTGGATGAATATGAGAAGAGAGTCTTTGAGGCTTTCCACTTCATATATAACGGACATCCCAGCAAATAAAAAAATATAAAAAATATACATGAGAAACATTATTTGTCTAAATAAAACTAAAAAAAACTTTGCAACGCCCCGCCTTTTGTAAACATGCTCTTGAAACTGATAAGTGACCCATAACCGTTGTATACTACAAGTCTATAACGCTATAAGTCATTTATAAGCTCATTACCTTTCCATTATTTGGAAAACTAAATTTTGTGAACAAATGCTGAAAAGTCATATATATGATATGTATACATATATATACATATATATATATATATTTATATATATATATATATATATACATAGGAAGAATTCGGAAATTAAATTAAATACATTGTTGAAGCTGCTTTATCATATAACGTCATCTTGAACGTGAAATGTAATGCGAATTCACACGCTATATAGTAGTACAACTTGATTATATATTGTGGGCGTAGTAACCGGTAAACTAACTAATGTAAGAGGATATAACCTTACTGTGTGTAAAATGTTAATAATAATTAACGCAATAATCTTAAGTTCATTAGTTTATAGCATTTTCAATGCCCATAACTATATCATATTTGTTGTATGTACGTATATCATATAGAGAGAGTGTAAATATTAACTTCCATAAGAAGACTGCAATAAAGTGTAAGTTGTAAGTAAGGTGCTGGTGTTTTCTATATTGAAAAAAAAAAAAAAAAACATAAACAAATCAGACAAGTAGCCGCAAAACTAAAGAAAAATTTCTCTTATATTTTTTTTTTTTTTAATTTTTTTCTGTTTAGACTAGAATATGACAAGCGCGTTAAAATGCGTCGGATACGCTTACTAGCAATACATGTTGAACCAGTTGTAAGGAATTTTTTTTTTATTATTGATAATTGCAACTATTGCTACCATAATCGCTATAAATGTTTCATATTCTATTTAAAAAAAAAAAAAAAAAATTTCATCTAAATAAATCGAAAATTGTGCTCAGTTAATACAAATATTATTTTATAATATAATACTCACTGTGGGCTCTGAATGCAATATTCGCATAAAATATTCACTTCAGCAAGCTTATCAAGTATTTACATAAACACATATATATGCACACATAAATATATATATATATATATGTATATATATGCCCCTATGCACACATATATTGTTGATAATCGTAGGCAAATCTTTTATTAAGTAAGCGCATGTACAAGCTGAAGATCACTTTGTTTTATAAAATTATTTGCAAAAAAAAAAAATTTCTTTTCTTTTCTTACAAAAAAAAAAAAAAAAAAAACAAAGTAATTTACTTTAAAGTTGTAACAAAGTGCTATAAAACATGAGATCACATATGCTGCTGCAGAAAAAAAAAAAAACAGAAAACGAAAACAACATAAACATTACGAATTTTCGCACACACACACACTTTTTATAACAGCTTTCGGTTAATCAATGGAACTAACTCCCTTTTATAACGCGACATATATAAAAACGTATTTTTCTCAAGACATTTTTTTCCTCTTTTCTTTCTTTTTTTTTTTTTCTTTTTCGCTTCGCTTCCTATAATCAATAATCATTGATTATTTTCTAATTTGTAAATTTATTTTTGCTCTTTTTTATTCATTTTTTTTTTTTTTATTTATAGTACGCACAAATTGCACCGTTAGAGGTGCAAGTAAGCGGTGCCGTGTTTTAAACTTATTTTCTTATATTAACAAGCAGAAGACGTTAAGAATAGCAACGACACCGATAAACTAGTTTCAGTAAGAAAAAATTTGCCTCTTTACCAGTCGTCGTCTCGCGCGCGCCAATTGAGAATTCAGCTCCATCGACACATACCATTACATGTTAGCGAGCATTATCAATGCAACCGGTTATTAGCTCGTTTCGTTGTTGTGGTTTCTTGCTGCATGCAAAAACAAAAAAACAAAAGAAAAACCAACAACAACAACCGCATCCACTTAATAACAAAAAAAAAGAAAAAAAAAATTAAACCCATTTCGCACAACATTGAGAGAATCGGAGAAGAAATTCTTCGAACCATCATGTTGAGACGATGAGAGAGAGCCGGCAAGAAGTATTGAAAAATTGAAAACATCAAGTGAACTTTCAAGCGTAAGCTTCTCAAAAATGCATGTGTGCGCGCACACAACGCATGTATATATATATATATATATATATATGTGTGTGTGTGTGTGTGTGTGCGCGTGTGTGTGTGTAAATTTCATACGTGCATAATTGGGATAACTGTGAGATAATTGGGGAAATTCATAGACATAGCATATCTCTAAAGTCTGACTTGATCGACTGTTGAACGCCTTTTATGTTTTAAAGGTTATCAACAAAATAAAATCAACACCACTCACTTACCTTTCATATATATATATATGCTTAGTAATATAAATAGTAATTAAAGAAAAGAATTTTAGAAATTAAAAAATGCATCAAAAAAAAAATTAAAAATAAAAAATAGCAGCAAAAAATTTAAAAATTAAATAAAAAAACACAAGGATAAAGATTTAAAAAATTAAAAAAATGCAAACTAATAAAATATTTTCAAAAAATTCACCAAAATACATTTTAATAATAATGCTTAAAGATTAACAAATTAAAATACACGATAAAAAAAAATTTAAAAATTGGTGATAGCAAAAAATATATAATAAAATTGACAAATTCAACAATTAAAAAATAAAAGTGGATATGAATTAATATTTTAAAAATTAAAAAATGCAATAAAAGAAATAGAAATAACATATGATATGAAAAAATTGAAAAATCAATTACGATAAAAAATAAGAAGAAGAAAAAAAGAAAAAAATTTAACTTAAAAAATAAAAAAATTTTAAAATTCAAAAATAAAACAAAAAAAAATTGGAAAATAATAAAAGAAATTTTGAAAAAGCGAAAAATACCATTTAAACAATGGGAACAATAGAAAAATTAAAAAAAAAATTGAAAATACGATAAAAAATAAGAAGCAGAAAAAAAGTAAGGATTAAAAAATGCATTTTAAAAAAAATTCCAAAATTATAATACAAAAAAAATAAATACAAATAATACAAAAAATAAAAAAAATATTAGAAATCGAGATATGCAATTAAAAAAATAAGAATAATAAAAAAAAATAAAAAAGATAAAAAGAAAAACACAATGTAAAAATTAAAAAAAAGCAACCTAAAAAATAAAAATATTTTAAAATTCAAAAAATAATAGAATAAAAATTAGGAATCAATAAAACAAATTTAAAAAAAATGAAAAATGCAATTTAAAAGTGAAGAATAATAGAAAATTTAAAACAATTAAAAAATATACGATAAAAAAATGAAAAGAGCAACACAATATAAGAATTAATAAATGCAACTTAAAAAATAAAAAAAATTTAAAATTTTCAAAAATAACACAAATAAAGGAAAAAAAATTTTTAAAAATCGAGAAATACAATTTAAAAAATAAGAATACTGAATAATGGAAATATTCAAAAAATTAAAAAATATTTAAAATTAAAAAAATAAAAAATTAAAAATCTGCTAAAAAAGAAAGTGATAAAAAGTAAGAACATAAGAGTCAATTGAAGTCAAGTTAATTTATCTTAAGTGGATTTCTTGCCTAAACAAGTAAATAAATAAATAAAAATAGAAAATAAATTCTTTTACCTTAAAGTACTTTTTTACATTCTCTTTTTCTTAACGTAAAAAAAAAAAAAAAAAAAAAATTGGAATAAAAAAGTTTGCAATTATTAACCACCACCACCGACTTTTAGGGCTCACGTATGTCTATTCAAAGTGAATATTTATATTTAGAGCACATAGCATAAATTGAATTGAGAGAATCTCGAAAAAAGAGATGAGAAAATAGCGTCTTTATAAGGCTTGAGTTTGAGAGAAAATGCACATAAATCACTCTCGCATTTTACTTTAATTGCTTTGCAAAGTATCAAAAATCTACGATCATGTAAAGCATGAACGTATATATATATATTATAGAGCCACATCTAAATACATACCTAAATATATTTATATTTATATATATATATATAGTGCAAAGTGTTTCTATGGAAGAAATCATAAATTTTTCCCTTGTCTGCAAAACCACCCAAATATTGTTGTTATACTAGATTTGTTATTTCGGTTGGAACGCGAGAAGTCCAAGAGCAACAATCAAACATGAACTATCGAATTGAGTTTGAATCGTTTAACAGCGCTTGGTTAGATAACACAACTTGTGGCGCATAGTTTCTTTTAACTTTGGAAATTTCCTAGAGTTTTTGCTTAGAATCTATCGACCCAGACGGACAGAAAACCAAAAAATTTCACTTCTTTCATGCGAATTATTGATAGTACTTTCCAAATAAGGTTCTCTAGTTAAATATCTGGCATATTTTTGGTAAGTTAATTAAATTGATAGAGTTTTTTAGGTTAATAACTGACAAAAAAATTGGATTAGAGATTCATTCGTATAACCAGCAATCACACACAAATCGATTTATAAAATATCGGAAGGAGGTTTTCATTAGAAAGTATTTACAAACAAGTAAAAACGCTATTAAATACCCTACACCGCCCTGTAAATATTCAAGATAAGGCGTTCTATGGTAAGTGGTTGAAAAAGAGGTCCGATCTGAACCACTTGCAATAACGTTCGTTTTTGTGCCGAAAGAATTGCAACTTATAGATTCAATACAAGAAATAAGATGGACAGACGGGCGGACAGGCTAAAATCGATTCGCTTATCATTCGATCATAATAAAAGATGGCTCTACCTATATACTATTAGGATCATCGAATATTGCTTTCCTATTACCTTACTTTTCATACTAAGAAAATCGTCCAAGGAACTTGTTCGCACATAATCGCACAAGAAATAAGATGGACAGACGGACGGACAGGCTAAAATCGAGTCGCTTATCATTTGATCATAATAAAAGATGGCTCTACCTATATGCTATTGGGATCATCGAATATTGCTTTTCTATTACCTTACTTTTCATACTAAGAAAATGGTCAAAGGAACTTGTTCGCACATAATCGCACAAGAAATAAGATGGACGGACAGACGGACAGGCTAAAATCAATTTGCTTATCATTCGATCATAATAAAAGATGGCTCTACCTATATGCTCTACGAATATTGCTTTTCTATTACCTTACTTTTCATACTAAGAAAATGGTCCAAAGAACTTGTTCGCACATAATCGCACATAACCTAAAAAATCGTGTTATCATTACTCATAGCACAGTAACTACTACTAGTATCAAACTCTTTGTTGACTCTGTGTCGCGTTTAACGAGCTTGAACATTCAATCAATTAGTTGTTTTAAAACCCTTACAGCTCTTTAAATATTTAATTACTGACGCTGAGAAATATAAGTGCATTCCGCATGACATCCGATGGCTATTGTCAGTGCAGGTATACACTGACCATGCACCCATTATTCCTTTCGAAATGCTTCCGGATATTGTTTAAACATTTTCATTATTCGTTTTCATAATATCAAAAAAACTATTTTTAATGACTATAGAAATCGCACCTAACCTTAAAATTGACAAATCACATGCTTTGTAATCCTTACGCATGATATGTGATGATCACAATAATTGTGATTAATTGTTTCATTATATTTTATTAAATCGGAGCAACCAAGAAATGTTTTATGATTTTAATCGTTTCTTATTCTTTTTTTTTTTTTTTTTTTTTTGATAGGAGCAACCAATCAGTGGATGCTTCCTAGTCATCGTGAGGTAAGAGAAAGAGATAATCTGCATGGGTGGGTAGTCACCCACTCGCTGCGTATTATGCCTTTATCGAATGACCACTCACTGTAGGTGCGCGAAAAGTAAACCCTACGGCACTTGAGATTTGAGCCGATGAACACAGACTTGCCAGTCGCGATTTTTTATAAGGTTCATTGACCATTGTAAAAATATTCTTATAAATAGTATCAGTAAAAGTAAAATCTTGTATTCTACTTTGCACTTAACGACTCCGCGGGTATATCATATATATATATATATATATATATTGGGGGCATAATTTCTAATACGCGTAAAATCAAAGTTTTAATTAACGACCGACGATATTTGACGAGCACATAGGTCGGATCTAACCTCAATATTGAACAATCGACGATTTCCAGACCTTTATAAAAGTTCGGAAGCAAGCCTAATTTCGCTGCCAATTTTGGAGTTACCTCTTTTTTTACTAACAACGTTTCACTTGCAACACTTTCCTTTACCAGTCTATCGCTTGCTTTAAACTCCTTAGCTAACTTGAGTTAAGCCGCAAGTTATCTTTGGAAATACTGTATGTAAAGTCTCGAATGATCGTGAAAGTAGCAAAAATTGACTCCGATATTTAACGCTTCAGGTAACTGAAAACTGCGGAACCTTCTTTTTTTAGTTTTCACCAAAATAAATTTTGCTTTGGATTTAGATCAACGAAATCCGTCCATTATGGAGAGGTTGTACGTATACCCGTTTTATCAGAGGAGAGCTTCACAGATTCTACAAAGCATTACCCTTCTTAACGTCGCTCTCTTGATCCCAAAAATTACTATATCCTCTTCAAATTTCGGAAAACTTTAGAAGTTCTTGCCCACAGAATAGGCCAAATCGCTCAAAAAAGGCCTATAGCATAAAAGAGAATGCCCATAGCGATAGAAAAATAAAAATTTCAAAGTATGGTCCTATAATACCTGTGGGGGAACAAAAAAAACCATTCATGCCTTCTCAGTATTATGAAACATCGAAGTTTAATTATTTTTTTTTCGTTTTATTTTTCAAAGATAAAAGGGAGTATATAAAAGATTCGGCCAAAGCCCGATATCGTTTGTTTAGTTGTATCGCACAACGTCACTAACTACCACAAAACGAGGAAATTTTCGCAAGAAATGCAACTTGCTGAAGTCATTATACCCTACAACATCACGTGCGGTACAAAGGTAGATTAAGTTTGTCCGGATGTGTGCAACATCCAAATGGACTTAACATGAAGCCACTATTCCGAATCACTTTCTGAATCAATCTGAGCTTGTCTGTCCGTCGGGCCATCTTGTAATCATACGTTCCTCCTACAGATGGTGACTTCTCAGTTAGTTTGATGAAAAATGGTACATCAACGGACGCTATTGAAAACGATTTGGAACGGACCACTTTTTCGACCACTTTCCATATAACGCCTTATGTGGAAGAGTCGTTTTAGGATTCATGGTATTGAGTGTGGTGTAGGGTATTTATTGGCGGGCTATGCCCCTCTATAATGTTTTTACTTGTTTTTCTTAGCATACTTTTGAAGAGTAACATCATAAAGGATGTTCGTATGTGCATACGCATTACAAGAAGTACATAAATTTAAAGATCTCAAGATTTCATAGAACAGATACTTCGGAATAATTAACCCAAACGATTGAACAATGTGATGCTATTGGTTCATCTGTTGATCCATTTCTCTACGTTTTCGTCTGTCTACCTAAAGGCCCCTTGAATATAAAACTGCGACAACTTAAATATGTCCGTAGGATAACAAAGTTGATCTTAATTTTTTTCTTAATTTTCGAAAATAGCCAAAAACGATCCGATGACCACTGGTTAAAACACTGATAACTGCCTTTTTTCCTAAACGATCGCTGCAAAATTGGAAAGTTTGCACTTTAGAACGTAACCTATACGCGATATAATAACATCTCGCTTACCAGATTTGAAAGTAAGAAAATCAAGGATTCGTTCACAATTTGTGAATTTTTTATCGATTAAAGTTTCGTTTAGACCTTCACATTGACTTTAAAAGCGAAAAATAAGGGAAAGTCGCTCCTCAGTCGGACGAGCGGTGATTGATGGGCTGGGGGAGGGTCTGTTTTCCCATAATTACCGATGAAAACCGCATAAAAAAAGTCGAACATATTAAATTTTAAATATGGATTTTAGTTTATGCAAATTACCTAAAAAGTGCTTCCAAGTTTTGGAAAATTATTATATAAAATCCATACGATATCCAATATGTGTGAGATGATCACTTATCGATTTATCGAGAGAATGCAACTTCGTCGCATTTTGTAATCAGATATCATGTGGTATCTAAAAACATGCATCTGGCATTCTTGTTGTTTTTTTTTTTTCTTTTTTTTTTACTATTGTTTTACTTGAAACCAACATATGCAGTGATTTTGTTCTAATTATTAAAAGAACATGAAATAAATTGACTTTAAATGAAGATAATTGCGAGTGCGTTATAGGTAGCGGGTATCCACAATTCGCTTTAAGGTAAATATAATTTTCTAACTTGTTATTTTTGTTTAGTTTGGGTTTGCCGGTCTTGTAGTCAACAATAAGTAAAACAAGATGCGAGACAAGCATATCGCTGCTACTTTTAACCGTCGAAAGTTAGGTTTGCATCTTATTTAGCCGGTATATGCTATATAACGTTAGGCAACCAGTGTAAATATCGCATGCAGTGAGTATATAATACAAGCCAGCCAGCCAGCCAGCCAGCCATCTAGTCAGACGTGAATAGCACGAGAGAATTGAAAATATATTAAGTACCTGAAAAGCAAGTACTACATACAAAATAACAAGAAGAACAACAACAGCAGCAGCAGGAATAAGCGTTTGTACATATGTGTGCAGCAGAATGCAGTGCACTTATTTTTGTTTTTTTGTGCCCTGGCCTTTTAGTCGCAATTTGAGTGTCAACTTTTTTTGTCTCTCCCTCTTCCTTTTCCCTATAAAACGCACGATGTTGACATGATTCGTTATAGCATTTGTAAAGTTTTAAAAAATTTAAAAAAAAATATTCCGTTATTGTGTCTGTTTTTTTTTTAAGGTCATTTTCCTAAAAGTATTTTCAAAGAAATTTTCCTCACTTTCATTGTGATCGAAAAGTAAGACCAATTTAATTTTTTTCTTTTTTAAATCTCTTTATACGTCCTAATCGACTTTGTTGACTTTAGAACACTCAAATATTATTCCTTATAGCGTTATAGTTGGACCGGGTGGAAGTGTGCATAACACCACGATAATCGAGAAAAGCTCTTTTTGAGAAAGATATTGGTGCGGTTTTTTCGGTCCTGGCTCATATTTGCTCAATGTGATCACTTGCTGCACAGATCCAAGTCTCATCTCCCATAATAATATTTTTCGTGGCCGATCCTCCTAACACGCCTTACGGAAAGCGAGGAAAAAAAACTTTTCGTTGCGCTTCTGTAACACTAATGACGTTTGTGATGTGAAATTTCACACGGACGTCTGTCACAGTGCTACCAATTTAGAAATAATGTATTTCTGATTTAACTTAACTGTTGCTCTGACTTTTTGATCACAGTGTTACGCACTCGGTTTGCTACAATACAGTCATGACGTAGTCATTAACGATTGATCTTTGAGTTTTTTCGCATCGAACGCAATCTGTACTTAAAAATAGGCTTAACTGCAACATATAATTTTTGCTACCCTTTTATTTATTTATATTTCTTCTGGTTTTTTTTTTTTTTTTGCTTTTGCTCCTCTTTTCAAGTTAAGCCGAATAGTGCGAATTTATTTATTTTTTGTTTTGCTGTATTTTATAAGAAAGCCATGCATTTATGTTTATTTTTGTAATTGTGTATATTCGAGTGATATTGAAGTAAATATTTTTTGTGTTTTTTTTTTTTTTATAAATTAATCTGATTTCTAATTTTCGTTTTCTTTTCATACCCAACCACTTGCACTTGTGGCCGAGGAGGGGCATATAAAAATTACCCATTTCCTCTTGAACTCGCAACGAGCACAGTATCCCATTAATATATTAGAAAATATTGCATACATTCTTCTTCTGCTTCACTTTTAGAATAATTCTGCATAACATAAAAATATTGCAGACAAACAAGTAAGAATCTATTTTCGAAGTTTTCTTATTAAATAATTATTACTGCGCTATATGGGCGCTCTCACTGTGAACGCTCAGTCTGCCCCGACAATTGTTGATGTCATACTTCTACTTGGTATAGTGCAAGTTATTAATAAAAAGTTGTAAAAACATTTAGCATGTTTGTACCCTACATCACTAGTGGCGCGAGAGTATATTAAGTTTACGCGAATGTGTGCAAGAGACTTGGGACAGACCCACCTTTTATTACATTGCTCGATTCAGAAATTGATCATAGGCTTGCCTGATAGCGTTGTGTTCAGCCTATAGGCCGCAATGCAAGTTCGTACCGTTGTATGAAAAACCCGAAGGGACTTTGAATAAACCCATCTTTTATTATATCGATCGATTCCAAAATTGATCCTTGGGTTGCCTAATAGTGTTGTGTGTTTTCCTGTGTTCAACATGCGGGCCTCAATGCAAGTTTACACAGTTGTATGAAAAACCCGAAGTGAATTGGCATAGACGCATCTTTTATTATAGCGATCGATTCAGAAATTGATCCTTAGGTTGCCTGAGGGTAATGTGTTTTCCTGTGTTCAAGTTACAGGCCGCACTGGAAGTTTATACGAATGTATGCAAAGCTCTAAGGGATTTGGGATAGACCCATCTTTTATTATGTCGTTCGTTTCCGAAATTGATCCTTGGCTTGGCTGATAGTGTTGTGTGCTTTCTTGTGTTCAACCTAGAGGCCGCTATGCCATTTAACATGTTTCGGATCAACCAAAATATTAGCTGGCCAATGTTGACGTTAGGAACAGTACAAGCCTTCTCTAAATAGTTAGATGTCCAAAGTTGAGGTTATGTCTGATCCCTTTGGCTCTCTAGTTTGCGTTCTACCAGGTCAAAGTCGGAAATAAAGTATAGGCAAAATTTCAACGGTCAATAAACGTTGAGTTTAGAAGCCATCTAAGTCTCATGTAGATAGCTGGCTGTTGAAAGTTGAGGTTATGTCATCTTTTCGTAACTATTCGAACAAAACTTTATACTAATTCCTCGAATGAGTTAAAACAGCTAGTTGATCATTTTTTAAGGTTATGTTCGACTTTCTTTGTTCTCAAATCGCAGCTGTAGTCGATTAAAATGTGGAACAAGCCTCACTTAAAACAATTAAACAACCACCGTTGAAGTTATATTCGATCTTTATAGGTATTTTAGCGGTGGACTGAATTTGTATGTTCTTCTTGTGCTCGTCATATATTGATCGTACTCCGTTGAAACCTTAAGCATGCCATATCAAATTTTTCGAAATTGAACTTGTACACTTTTTTCCTAGCCGTCGCAGTCAGTTAAGCAAGCTCTTTCGCGTTGTACTCTTAATGCTTTTAACTAGTTAAGGTTAAGGTTATGTCTGTACAAGTTTTGGGTTGAAATAGATTCAGGTCTTAATGAAAACATCACGAAAATATTAATCAGTCGTGATGATCACTCTCTGTCTTCTCTTAGTAAGTTATTGTTCCAAGTTGAGCTTATGTGCGATGTTTTCAAATCATTTCATTTAAAAGTCCTAAGCTAAGTTCGTTCAAATGACGTGAAATGGGAAATTTCTTCATGCCGAAATTATGCTCGAACTTTTTGATTTTCAAATACCGATTAGCGTCGATTTAAGGTTTGAGCAAGGCTGGCTCGAAAGCGTTAATCAGGCGAACATTTCAATTTCTACAGTCGTCAAATGTCTCGTATTGATGCACTAGCTCTCGAAACAAACGAAATGTTGTGAACGCGCAGCGTGATTGCTCGGGCGTTTCCACCTTCTCGGAAATTCACATTTCCTCGTATGTTAAAAATGAAACTAACCTTCGCAGACGTCATAAGTCTTTTATGGAAAATTAAAAAAAGACTTAGCATAGTTGCATTCTAAGCGATAGCATTTTCTTTGAAAGCAATAAAATACATTTTCTTGAAAAATTTTTCTCTTAATATACAGCAACTCCGTATTAATTTCACTATCAAGTGCTTGGGTGTACTTTAAAGCCCGCGAATGCACTTTGGCGAGTACTTTTTTTTGCTATTGTGCAGTTCTCTTTAGTCATTACACGGAATTTATGTGCGGTAAAAAAATGAATTACTTTGTCAGAGATGAAAGAAATCTGACTTTCTGATGGTTACGATTCCTCGACTACCGTTGGATAGAAGTGTTGCTCTGATTTAATTGTATTTGATCAGTACTTGTCAACGGGAATGTGAAATTAAATTGCATTTGAAAAACATGCAAAATGGAAACAAGCAAGAAAATTATATTCGGTCGTGACCGGAATCTTTTATACCCATCGCAATTACCCTAAAAAAAATAGTTCAAAAAGGAAAGGTTATTGTGGGGTGGACACCACTGATTTTTTTCTACTTTCCGGCTAAAATTGGAAAAATATATATGACGGGTGTGCGTGTTTGTGTATTGCACTTTAGAAGTAACGAGTAAAAAAACACGAAAAACAAAAGTATTTACAGTTTCTATTGCATAGACGTGTGGGTGTTGTAGGCATGCCCTTTCGAAAGCGTGGGTTAACTTCAAATTCTTTTGCAAATTTATAGGCGACATCTTCATTTCTGCAAACGGAAGAATATTTACCGCAGATGCTACTCAGTTTGGCAGACGAAAAGATGGACAGACGAACATGGTTAACTGCTTTCCGAATTGAAAGTGACCAAGAATTTACACATTTTATGGCGTTTCTGTATTGAGAAAAGATTCAATTTCGCTAGACTATAATATTGAGTAGGGCGTGGTCAATTTTCTCGATTTCCGCAAATTTTTGTAGATTTATCTTCTGTTGCTTAAGAGTAATGAGCAAAAAATCAATTTTTTATTCCTTTTGAAAAACAGACATGTTTTCAGTCTGTAAGTGTGACCTTATGGATCGATTCGATCCATTTTCACCATTTGACCCGCGTGCTTAGGAACTTTTAATATTTTTACCAAATTTGAAGTCGTTACCTGCATTTTTGTGACCACGGGCATATTTACAACCGACATTATATAGGCGGACAGACGGACGTGATTAAATCTATTCCGAATCTAATGTGGACCTTGCACTTGTGAGCCAATGAACGTTGCAAACGTTTCGACAAAAAGAATATACCTCCCATTCGTCGACGATGGGTTTACAAACCAAAACATATTGTAATTCTTGCTAAGGTGCAAAGCTTTCTAATGTGCATTGTTATTAAATTATAATTACCTTTTACCCGTTGTTCACGTTTAAAACTTCTAACCTCGAACTATTCAAATCTAAGGTGCAAATTTCTTTAAAACATTGTCGCAATTTTATTCAAATATATTTCCATTTTTTATACTCTATAACAGTATGTAACTAATGCACTTTTCTTTTTGCTTTTATTCACGAACAAAAAAAAAAACAATTTCTTAATCGATCACATTAATAATTCACTACTAAGTTATTCGATTATTCTAATGTAGATATTGAAGAGACTTTAAATACACACAAAACAGTTTTATTTTTCGAAAAATTTTAGCATTTATCGTAAGCTTTCTATGACATATGCGATACCTTTGTCTGTTACAAAAACAGTTTTGACGTTCACCTCAATCTTTGCAACACCACGAAGCTATTCAAAGTTGGAACTAGTCCCATTCACTCAATATATCGATCGCATATCGCATCACATGCATTGCATCATATATATCGTATTGTACATCTTACAACATATATATAGTACCAATGGTATCACGCTGTATATATATCATATGTCGCATATATCACGCAAAGCACGTTCAGCGTACGTCGTAGTCTTCACACGTAGTAAGTACAGCGTACGTTATATGTATAACGGGCGTCATACCTGTAGGGTACGTCACACATATAGTACATATCGTGCGTCATACATTTTATACGTTGTACATATCGTATATCGTGAATATGTAGCAAGCCCAAGGGAAAAGGGCTTCGACAGGTAGATGGATCGTGTTGTCTATCCCAAACGTAGCGCTGTGGATGGAGAGACGCTAGGGAAAGATAAATTACTTCCTCACAGAGTTTCTGACTGGTCATGGCTTCTTTCAAAGCTATCTGCACAGGGTCAGTTACGACAACTCGTCAGTATAGCCGTTTTGCTGGGACACGATGGAAGGCATTGAGCATGTAATGTTCAGTTGCGACAAGCAAGTTTTGAAGCATTTGGGCGACCTAGATAGGAACCACCCAAAATATGTAGCGGGATGATCGACAAACTGGAAGCTTCGAGCAAAGTCAACAGTGTTGCGGCAAATTTACTGCACGAATTGCGCCATTTAGCGAGTCTCGAGAGAAGAAGAAGTGGAATAGGGTAATCCACTAAGGTGCCACCAAACGCAAAACACCAATTGCAGCCAACCTCGCGAAGTAATATTTAGCGGTGATCGTGCGGGGAGACTAGTTGAAGAAGTGTGTGTGTGGGCGATAGTTTTAGTACCTAGGCGCCATGCATGACGCTTAGCAGCAATCACGTTTCAGTAGTTCAGTTCAGTAATATTTTTTGAGGATTTCTATCTCCAGCTCGCATATTAAAAAAAAAGAAATATATCGTACGTTGTGCATACCGTACATGTATACTCATAGTATCCATCAAACATACAGTATATCGTAGGTTGCGTTTATGCGTTACCGTCCGTATGGTGCATCGCGCGTTTCATACATTAGGCATATCAAACAGCATGCAAATCGTATGTTACGCATAGCGTATATCATGCATATCGTATCTCGTGCATATCAAAAATGTATACGCATAGTGTACGTCGTACGTATAGTATCCGTCAAAGATACAGTGCATCGTTATTTGCATATATGGGTCACCGTGCATACCGTGCATCACGCATATCGCACATCAGGTATATCATATAGAGTGCAAATCGCACGTTACGCATACCGTGCGTATCGTACCTTGTGCGTATCATGTGGCATAGGACGTATACTTCATACATCACAAGTTGTAGCAAGTTGTTGTAAATACTTTACGTAGCACTTAAAGTCTTTCACATATTAATCAATTAATATGAAATATAATATGCGATATACGATATTTCAAATGATATTTTCATTCTAAACGACAAGACTTGCAAAGTAACTTCGCCACCTACAATCCGCGTTATATAACCCCCGTTACTTATAAGTGATATTTTGTTGACCGTGGGAGCTCATGTAGTTCCGATCCAATTTTACTTTAAGGCGAACAGGATTTAGTTTAAAAAATATTGAAGCAATACTTTTCAATTGTCAATCATTGTCTCATCTATGGACAAATTAAGCTGAGGATCGATTTTAGCTTCGTGAGAGTGATAAGAAAAAATGTAAAAAAAAAACCATGTGATCCTGCTAAGGTGAGATTCTAAATGCTATTGTTAACAGGCGGACGGCGGGACAGACATGGCTAAATTCTCCTATCCATGCTTGGCAAAGAACATTAAGGGACTTCCTCGATATATTTCTATGCCTTACACGTATTAAAGACATTTAATATGTGCCCTGTGGAAGCTCCAAAAAGATATTTCTATATATTCCAATTATCTCGTATGTATAAGATTTTTAGTCAATAGGGTGATTATGATGGCAATAAGAAAAAATTTGAAGTCACATTTGCCATTGAGCGAACGAATAGACAGAAATATTGCTATGTCCATTGATCAAGCCTATAAAATATACGCGCATTGGCATCTTTGGTAAATATTTCTATGCCTTACAAATATTAACTAAAATCTAGCAGACTTCCTATGATGGATATAAAGAACATAAAGATTATTACACAAACGAGGTGCACTCATATACACTGTGGTCGTTGAAAACAAAACAATTTGTATAAAGGAATAAATTGCATAATGTACAAGCTTCTAGACCTTCATCAGCCCAGGCATACATACATACATATATACATTTGCCCAATGCGTTTTAATATTTTGTTCATTTTTTTTTTTTTTTTTTTGTTCTTTTTGTAATCACAATTTCCATTGAAGTTCAATTTGCATAGCAAGTACATGGTTAATCCAGGCATACGGTCGCTTTTCTACATTTGTGTAAATTCACTCGATTGGCATGCGTGTGTATGAAAGCTTTTAAGTTCAGTTCATAAATTTGAAATTATTTCAATTTCTCATACCTAGAGAGCCTAATGACAATGAAATGATATCAACTGAATGTATATCGTATAGTGTGTGTGTTTGTGTGTGTGTGTGTGTGTGTGTGTGTATGTGTGTGTGTGTGTGTGTGTGTGCCTGTGCGAGTGTGTATGTTTCACTAATTAGTATCATGATGCACTTGCTTTTGATCA